>CM021105.1:666396734-666470470 GCA_007115665.2 Sequoiadendron giganteum | reverse complement strand
TTTCCATGTAAACCGCTCTCGTACCTGTCTGTATGTTTTAAAGTAACCCGAATGTCCTGCTGTAGGTACGTCATGGAAAGCTCGCATAATGGTGTTCTTCATCTTAGAACCTGGGACCAAGAAAATCCTGTTCTTGTAAATGATCAGCTCATTTACAACTATGTACCTGGTGTCTACTATGGACCTCTCAACAATACTTGATGCCCAAGTGTCCCTGGCATACTCTGCCACAATCAAATGCCTCCAATCCTCTGTAATGTGCACCATAGAACTCAGATGAGGCCGGCGAGAAAGAGCGTTAGCAACAACATTTTGTGTTCCCTTGACATAGGTAATGTCAAAGTCATATGCCTGTAACTTGCTCACCCACTTTTGCTGGCGGTCATTCAAATCCCGCTGTCCAAGGAAATGTCTCAAGCTATTGTGATCAGTTTTAATGCAAAACTTGCTGCCTACTAGGTATTGCCTGAATTTGGCCAAGGCATGCATTATGGCCAGCATTTCCTTATCATATATGCTGAAAATCCTCTCTGGTCCTCTGAGTTTCCTGCTCTCATAAGCTATCTGGTGCTTGTCCTGCATTAACACCGCTCCTATGCCCTCACCAGAAGCATCACACTGAAGCTCAAATGGCTTCGTGAAATCAGGTAAGCTAGTACCGGACATGTAGTCATAAGCTCCTTGAACCTCATAAAACACTCCTGTGCCTCAGGAGTCCAAATGAATGCACCTTTCCTCAACAAATTCGTCATAGGTGCTGCATGGCGAGAATAACCACTAACAAATCTGCGGTAGAAACCACACAACCCAAGGAATCCTCGTAGCTGTGTAAGGTTCTCAGGAGTAGGCTAATCTATGATAGCACGGATCTTCTCAGGATCCATCCGCACTCCCTCTGCACTGATGATGTGGCCTAAATATAATAACTCAGTCATTCCTAAGTCACACTTGGATTCCGTGGCATACAAGGACTCCCTATCCAAAATGCTGAGTACAGCCTCTAAGTGAGCTAAGTGCTCCTGCCATGTCCTGCTATAAATTAATATATCATCGAAGAAGACGAGTACATATCTCCTCAACTGAGAGTGGAAGACCCTGTTCATGGTGGACTGGAAGGTAGCTGGAGCATTGGTTAGCCCAAATGGCATAACCACAAACTCGAAGTGCCCACAATGACAACGAAAGGCGGTCTTCTCAATATCTTGCTCACGAACTCTGATCTGATGATAGCCCGATCTCAAATCTATCTTCGTAAAATAACAGGCTCCATGGAGCTCATCAATAAGCTCATCTATACGGGGTATGGGGTACCTGTTCTTAATTGTTCTCTTATTCAATACCCTGTAATCAATGCACATACGTAGGGTACCATCTTTCTTCTTCACTAGAACAATTGAAGAAGCAAATGGTGACTTACTCGGCCGAATGTGACCCATAGCAAGCAGCTCCTTGATTGTCTTCTCTATCTCATCCTTAAGCCGCTTCGGGTGCCGGTAAGGAGTAATCATGATGGGCTTAGCGCCCTCCTCAAGCTCTATGATGTGCTTTATCCCTCTATCTGGAGGTCTCCCTGGTGGAATGTCACTAAAAACCTTATCATACTTAACCCGCAACTGTTGGATGTCAGGATGATACTCGGTCTTATGCTGTCCCCCCTATGTAGGCATCAAGGTACACTCTGCTGCCCACTCAATCTGGTCATGACGAATGAGTCTCTCCATCCGTCGGAAGGAAATAGTCTTAACACTAATGTCTCTAATGGCCTTCAATATGTGAGTTTTTCCTTCCACCTCGAACCGAATCTCCATGTCTTTAAGGCGAAGTGTAACCTCCTCAAGAGAATGGAGCCACTTCATGCCCAAGACTATATCAAGATCACCCATGTTAACCACATAATAATCAGCCTTGAATTCATAATTATTCAAGCGCAAAGGGAGATCCTTAATCATGCGGTCACACTTGAGAGTGTAACCATCAGCCACCTTAACCTGAAAACCCTCAAACTCTTCGATCATTATCCCACGCTTCTCCACAAATTTGGCATCAATGAAATTGTGGGTGGCACCTGTATCCAGAAGGGTAATAACCTTTTGACCAGCCAAGACTCCGCGGAGTCTAAAAGATCCCTCCTGCTGAATGCTAGACAGCTGTGCCTCCTGGAATTGAAACTCTGTTTCACCCTTAGGCTCTGAAGCCTCTGCCTCTGCCTCTGACTCCTCAGGACTCTCCTGCTGTTCGGAATTTTCAGAATTCGAACCCTCATAGTAAGCCCACATAACCCTGTTGGCCTTTCCTTTTGGCCTCAAAGGACAATCGTGATTTATGTCATAGGGACCCTTGCAGTAGAAGCATAACTTCTTCCTGCGTAAATCGTTAAGAGTTTCTCGGTCTAAGGGTGCTGCTGATTTACCCTTAGAGTCACTCTTAAAATCAGTTTTTTCCTTGTTCCTATTGAATCCCTTGCTGTCCTTAAAAGAAGAAGAACTCCTAGAATTGAACTTGCTAGATGGGGCTGCAAGTTCCATGCTACGTGCCTTCCTCATAGCTTCCTGTAGTGAGGGAGGATCAAAAGCCTTAATCCAACCCTTCAGTGGTTCCGATAAGCCCTCAATGAATAAGACTATTAATCTCCTCTCTGAGATATTTGGCACCATAACTGCCAATCGCTGAAATTCACTGATGAAAAGATCCAAACTTCCTGTTTGTTTCAGCTGAGCTAAGTCTCGAAAGTAAACTTCTGGATCCTTCTTATCAAACCTCTCCACGAGCCTATCCACAAAATCCTGATAAGCTGTCACCTGATTATGCTGGAGAGTGATCATCCCATGAGACCACCAATCATGTGCTACTCCCTCCAAGTGCAAGGTGGCATATTTAATAGTTTCAACCTCTGTCATAGGTCTCAATGCTAGGAAAGTATCAAGCTTATGAATCCAAGCTTGAGCAGTCATCTTGCCACTACCATCGAAAGAAGGCAAAGTAAGCTTGCTCGTAGCTCGCTGAAGTTCACTATTTTGATTCCTGGGCCTTCTATCTTGTCTAACTAAACGATAGTGTTCTCTCCTCTGATTCACAAACCTATCAAAAGTCATCCTCTCATGCACCTGTGGAGTTAGTAATTCCCATTCATCATTCGCAGCCATAAGGACATCTGCGAACCTCCTCACCTGCTTCTTCTACTGGGGCTACCTCTGGCTCATCTCTAACAAAGGTAGGACGAGTTGGCCTATTTGCTGTCCAAGAACGAGTCCTCTGGCCTCCAAGTGAACCCGCTGCACTCCTGTTATCCCCTTGATCTGGATTTCGTCTATCCTGTGGATTAATACGTTCAACCAAGGTAGTAAGTGCCTGTATAACTTGAGCCATCTGCTGCTGTCCTGTAGCCATTGTTCTGAAGAACTCTCTAGTTTCTTGTTCCTCATTTTTGTTCCCTCTAGGTGGACTGCCTGCAAACCTGTCACCCATTTCAACTGCTGGTACCTCTGTAAATAGATTGTCTTCTCTCCAATCCCTTTCCTGTTCAGCTCTTCTGCGGGTGTAATACCTGTGAGGTCCAATTTCTTGTGGCTGCATATGAAACCCAAATCCCTCAGGCTGGCAGGAAACCGCTCTGATACCATTGTAAGAACCCGACTAGTTCTCTGCTTCTATACAATTTTGCTACTGAATGCACAGTCTCAATTTGTTTTGGTGTTTTGAATAGATATATCGTTTTTTTTGTGTTTTGAGTGTTTATTGACATAAAAAGCAAATAACATAAAACTGAAACTTATTCCAATAATCTGAAATTTCTGAAACAACTGATCTACTGCTGCAATTAATCTTTATTTCTCAAGAGAATGGAAAATTACGTTATTTTCAAAATAAAAACAATGGCAACAACATGGAACCTGATTTTTTTATTTGATTTTTGCCTTGCCTTCAACTGGAACTGAAGCATTTCACTATTCATGACAGCACTGTAGCATTTTACTGTTCACGCGTCACTATTCACGCATCACTATTCACATGTTACTATTCATGCAACACTATTCACATGTCACTATTCACATGACACTATTCACGCGTTACTATTCACGGCTGTACTGTAGCAGCAGGTACAAACTTTAATAAGCAAAGGATTAATCTTTAAATATTCTGATCTGGAATGAAACCCCTATTAATCTCTGAATCTTCTTCACAACTGTTGAGGCACAAATCAAAGTCTCTGTATGAAACTCTCTAGATACCAAATTTGCTGGATATTTCACCAGTTCAAATGGAGACTCATAGAAGAACTACGTTCTTCAATGGCAATGGCTGAAACCCTTCTCAGAGCACAAAACCTGTTTTCAAAATGATAGCAATAACAATGGATGCCGAGAATGAGCTCTTAAGTCTCTTTTTATTCTTTCCTTAGGAGAGCTCAAACACCTTCCTGGCCAATGTGGGATAAAAGATTTATTCCCACATTAAATTATTCACTTAACGCACTTTATTATATTAAAGTGACTTTATTATTATAAAGTTACTTTATAACTTTATAATAATATTAAAATATTAAATAAATCACTTAAGTCACTTAAATTTTAATATCTCTTGATTTACTTGTTTGATTGCTAAGCCGTGTGAGCTAGGAGTCGAGAGACTAAATCCACATGTGACTAAACTGAGATTCTAAAAATAGTAGAGTGCTCCCATGACTTACTAAAAATAGTAAGTCTAGCCAAAAGATGTCCGATTGAACCTGAACGAAAGCCAAGCAAAGAAACTCCGCTAACCGAGGCTAAGCCATGCCTCACAAGACCTCCTAATCTCCTCATTAGCCTACGGAGGTCGCATAATAGGCTAACTCTACACTGCAAAGAGATGTCAACTAGAAGGGGACATGACACAGATCCTCGTAGGCTAGCAGATGTGTTTAAAGGATCACTTGAGGCAGTTACCTAGCGTTTGGGAACATTACTCCATCAGTTGTTTCAGGTTTGGGCCCTGGCAGACGTTTTCAGAGTGATTTACGGATACTTACTATTTATAGTAAGTCAGGCAAGCAGGAGTTGCTATTTATAGCAGGGCACCTAGTTCAGTTGGTCAGCTCAGTTTCGACCCAGTTTGATGATTTGATGAGCAAACAGTGTTTACTTGGGCATTTAAGGATTATTAAAAGATTATTAATTTGCCTTTATAATATAAAGTCACTTTAATGAAATATTAAAGAAATTATTAAATGACAAATTATAAAGTATTTAATACTTTATAATAAGGGAGTTAAATAATAATTAAATGAGTATTTAATTATTCATCAAAAGGAATGCCATTTATTAATAATTTTCCTAAGTCTCTAAAAGGGGCGAATTATTATATTATTAAATGCATTTAAGTGATTTTTTGGAAAAGGGTCGAAATTTTGAAGAGAAGATATATATTTCTCTTGAAGGCAAATCGAATTCATTATTGATGATCATTTTAATTTGTCTTTATTCTCTCTGAGAGCATTGGGGTTTGTGAAACAAGAGTTTCTGCAGATCAATGGGTTTTGAAGAACGTTTCCTCTTCAGAATCAGGCATACTGAGACTGTGCAATACCAGTTCAAGCTTATCAACAGAGTGACTTCATTCAGAGGTTGCATTTGTGCTTACTGTGATAGTTTCAGAATAATTTTGAGAAGAGATTACTTCCAGATACCAGAGGCGACTTGACTGGGAATCATTTTCAGATGTTTGTGAGCTTTATTTATTCCAACCGTACTTTCTTTATTGCTGGTACAAGCCGTACTTTACTGCAACAAGGGCCGTACTTTTCCTGTGGGCAAATATGACTTGCCTTTGTGACTTCTGCTTTCAGCAGCTGGGGCGCCTAGTTCTCTAGAGTGTTTGGCAACGACTTCGTGGCTGGAGAAGTCATTATCTGAGCTTGGCCGAACTTTCCTTCATCAGAATGGCGGCTGCAATAACCAAGTTTTCTTTGTAATAAAAAATGTTGCCTTTTTCTTATATGTTCGCAGTTCATTATTGTATGAGTTCTGAAGTTTAATAAATAGAGGTGCCATCATTTGAGGAGTGATTTTGAGGCTTGCTTTCCATCTATGAATTTATTATGAGTTTTTATAGCTTTCTTGAGCAAAATCTCAATTTATCTTTATTTGCAAAAAACCACAAAAACATCA
Organism: Sequoiadendron giganteum; assembly: GCA_007115665.2. NCBI lineage: Eukaryota > Viridiplantae > Streptophyta > Pinopsida > Cupressales > Cupressaceae > Sequoiadendron > Sequoiadendron giganteum. The sequence goes on along the minus strand of CM021105.1, from coordinate 666,464,324 downwards.
AAAATACAGAAAACAAACAAAAACATAGCAGTATCAGCCAGTGATTGGGTTGAGAGACACCTGGTCTCTTACATTTGTGGATCAACTCAACATGTTCTTCAACTAGTCATCCCATTATTTCTCCATTGTAACCTGAATTCTTAAGGGAAATGATGCCAAATGTTTACTTGTGTTATGGTAAAGCAATTAATAACATACAATAAACAAAGTTCTTGAAGAATTGAATTAGGTAACATCAGACATTCATACAGTGTATTATCTTATTCATTCATGCAGCTCATACAAAATTTGGGATCAGGAGCTCAATTCACAATGTGGTCCCTTGTTCCAACTACAAGGGAATATTTAAACTTGCAAACAGTTGCTAAGGATTTTCAATTGTCAATAACTACCCAACTTCTCAACTCAGCTAATGAGTCTTAACTATTCTCGTTGACTGTACAACATAACAAAAGTAATTAATATCTAATTTATCTATCTACAACGTGATTGACTAGAAGAACAATTCAATCATTAAACTATATTTGGTTCTTTATCATAACGGTTCTGATTTTCATGATGGGCCATTTTAATCAAGATCTGCTTGATGTTTAAAACTCCCATTTGGCTTTATTTAAATTCCATATGAAACTTGCCACATCATCTTCAAAAAAATCCCTAAATGTAATGTCCCCTTCCTAGGCAATCAATAGGAGTTGTTGTTAGTGTAATGTCCCTTACCTGGTGTGCCTTAAAATCCACATGTAGATTAGGTTCAAGGTTTCTTCTTTTCCAAATGAATGTTCTCCTAATGCAATAACCCTAGATTGGAATCCCGTGTTCATGATATTAACAACATATTCGTTAGCATTAATATCCAGCTATCCAAAATATAAGCATAATCACAAAGTAATAATGAAGACAGAAGAGGAGTGGCATGGGTAGATCCTCCCGAAGCTATCCATCTAAGCCCAAGGGCACAAGCATCCCCTCAGGCAACCCACCCCTTGGCTCCGAGTTGAACATCAAACTAAGACCATTCCATACTCGGAGTGGCGTGCTTAGTGGAAACACCGGTACCTGCTTTCTCTACCCATGTTAGCACCTTGGAAGACACTTGACTTATTAGGGATAGTAGGGGGAATGGATAAGTGGCCCGGGCCTACCACCCCTCCAGGGCCGCAGCGGACTATGAGTGGAACCCCCACCCCTCCATGGCCCACCCAGGCCTTGGGATTGGGCGGACTATGAGTGGAATTTCCACCCCTCCAGGGCCCATCCTTGCCTTGGGTTCCGGGGGCGGACTTAAGTGGGGTTTCTAGGCACCACTTCCCTCACACCCTTCCTCCCAATAAGATGCAAACACTCATGAAGACAATCTTTCAAATAATCAGATATACTCACATTTATTTAATATTAACTGCATGGCTATAATCAATATAATATTAAGGCAAAAACAATATCACTTCATAGAATTAAAATCATGAAATTTCACATTGGTAATCACATCAAAGCAATCCCTTAGTGCAATCAATTGTAAGCTAGATAAGAGTTATATAAATTTCTGTATAATGTTAGTCTTTCCCAGCCTTTCAGTAAATAGCAAATAGGAAGAAGGCCATTTAGAAGTTCAGAAAAAACAACTAAGTTCAATGATTAGATTCTAAGGATACCCTGTCTATATTTTATATGCAATTGCCTTTCTATTGAAGTATGAATGCAATCATCTAGTAAGGGATCAGTCATCAAAGAGATTTCATTATCTATTTCCGGAAGACTAACAGGATCTCAGTTTGCCATTGATTTGTCAATATTATCAATTGAGCATTGTCAAGGAAGTGCTATAATATTATTGCTAAGTGAGATCAACTCACATAGGTTGCTGTGACCCTACAGAGTCCGTCGCCTTTCTCTCATTCTTTTCCTGGTTGTGGTAATCTTCTATTCTATTCCTCCCTCATCGATTTCTTATTATTATTTATCCCCTTTGAATCGAGAGGTTGTGCCTTTTGGGAATGAGACGTCTCTTCACCGCATCCCTCAATCAAGCTTCGGTCACTAATTTTAGATTTATTATTATTATTTATTTTTTTAACATAGCGACACCATTTATGAGTATTGCTTGTTGTCTTCGGGTTGCGCCTTCAGTAGTACTTACCAGGTCGGCAAATGTCGGGTCAAGCTTTAACGTGGGCTTGGATAGCTTTGACTCTCGTCACATAAAGCAATGTACCTACACAAGGATGGCGACCAAAGCATTGGCGAGATTGCATCCCTCTTACATCCGTCCCTGTGATGGCCATTCGAAGATTTGTTTTTCCCGTCCACAATAACCAGAGTAGCAGCGGTTAGGAGGTGTCGTCAGTCCTCATACCTTAGATTGTCGATAATAAATATGCTAAGTATCGAATAATTAAGAGGACGATTGGTATTAGAGTATTATGTCTCTTTTATCCCTTGTAATGATAATTCGTTTGAGATTTATAGTCTTGTATTTTATATTAATTTTACTATCTTATGTGATTTTAAATATTTATAATGTAAGTTGTTCTATTTGTATTTTTAATAATTGATTAGTGTACATTTAATTACATTATAATAATGTAAATTTTAATATACTTGATTTGCTTATTTATTCATATTTTACAATTATAATAATATCATTTGATAATTATAATTGATTATAGTTATTATAATAATATTATGTTGAAAATATTTACATTTATAATTTAAATATATATTTCCATTTATTTACTTATTGTCTAATATCATTTATTCTCATTCTCACCGATTCGGGGACATGACAGTTAGTCTATCACTTTGGTCCTTGTAGACTAACGTGGTGGTTAGGGGACCTTTCTGAGGGAGTTTGTGGCTTGTTAGTCAACCGTTTCGGTTTAATTGGTGTTATTTCCAGCTTAGTGAATTTCAAGGGGTTTCGTAGTGTGTTGTACCCAAAATTTTTTTTTTCTTCATTAAGGCATTTTGTAAAAAATGGTCGAAGTCTTGTAAAAATTGTCGAAAAGGTCAAAAAATGGAAATTTGCATGTCATGCATGTTGGTTAAAAACTCAGATTTTTCAAAATCTAACGATCCGGGTCTCTTCAAAACGAACTTGTCTATAAAACCCAGATCTTAGTTTTTTGGCCCTACTTTTTAGGAAAATTTCTATTTTTAGAAAGTTTCTAAAAATAGACTTTTGACAGGATTTTCTGGGTATCTTCTCAAACGGATACTGGCAAACTTTTCTAAAAATAGAATTTTTGTTTCCAAGGCTCAAACTGATTTTGATTGGTTGAAAATAATTATTGATCAAGATGGTCTAGTCAGAATCATCAAAAGATCAGTTTTTCTCTGGTGGGTCTAGTTTGCTTTTTCAGAAGCTAAAACGGGAGCCCTGAGGTCATCAATGGAGGATGGTCAACTGCTAGGTATCAGATTCAAGGTCTCAAACACTGCACAAATCAGTCAATGGCGAAAGATGCTTGTGGAAAGGAGAACGAAGGAGGGGAGTCTAAAAAACTTGAAAATTGTGAAAATTTGTACAACACTGGAGATGCTAGGCGCCCTTGTCCAGTCAAGGCGCCTAGTTGTTCATGCCTTAGAATATTTTCAGTCTTTGACATTCAATGCACGGTCAAAGGTGAATGCAGCAGTGGCGAGTGTGAAGCAGTGAATGCAGCAATGGCGAGTGGGAAGCGGTGAATGCAAGGCAAAGCGAAAGTTGAAAAACTCAAATAAAAAAACTAAGTTTGCTAAAGAAAGGCACCCCAACTAGCCAAGGGCACCCAACATTTCAAGCCATCAGAAGCGGGATTTAGGGTTTGTGACTTCCAAGAGTCTGCTCTCAGATTTCTTCTGGCTTCGCAACGGATCCATCAACAAGTTCACAAGAACTGTCAAATGGCAAGAATTGGGGATCAAATAGAGATGTGGCATAAAAAGGGCAAAATGAAAATCATGAAAATCCTCAAAAATATTCTAACTCTGGGATCCTTGGGTGCCCCAGCTAGTAAGGGGCGCCTAGGGTTTTGGGAGGTCTAATTCAACTTTTAGGGTTTGCAAAAATGATCATTCTTCTTAGAATTTTGCAAGCTATCCAGTGAATATCTCGGCCAGACCAGTGGATTTGTCAAACGCCAATAATTTCAGATTGAACGGAGAATGAGGAACGGGAAACAAAAAGGTCAAATTTGAAAATTGAAAATCACAGAAAAATGGTTAACTTTGGCAAGTAAAGGCACCCCAACTAGCTAGTGGTACCCAAGATTTTGACCACTTAGAAGTTGTTTTTAGGGTTTCCAACCTCCAGAAGTTTCTTTCCAGATTCAATCAGGCTTTGCAGCAAATCCGTCAGCCAGTTCACGGGATTCATCGGACATTCGGAATCGAAGATCAAACAGAGGCATTTTATCAAGTACAAAGTTGAAAGTCTTGAAAATTTTCTAACTCTGCTAAGGAAAGGTGCCCTAGCTAGCTAGGGGCGCCCAATGTTCAATGCCTTAGAAATTTTTTCAAGTTTTATCATTCATCATTCAAAACAGTGTCTACATTCGACATTCGTGTTTCCGAATTGGCTTCAAAGTTTTAAAGCTTGGAGAACAAAGTGCTTTTTCGTCCTCAAACCCTATTTAAGAAGGCTTTGGCATTCATTATTCACATATTTTGCAGGTTAGCATCCAAAGGAGGAAACAGAGAATTTTCTTCACATCAAGCTTTGGAGGCCAAAACGAGGTGCTTTTCCAAAGTTCTTCGAAGATTTGAGTTCAAGTTGCACAGAGGCTCGCTTTTTCATGATTTAAATTTCTAGGGCATCACTTTTTGGAAAAGGGGGTCATCTTTTTCAATTTACATCAATCTGGGGTCCACTTGATTTTTGATCCTCTTGAAGATTGAAAAATTTAATATTTTCAAGAATCTGCTTTTTCGCACTTTTTTCGGGAAATTCTTATCTTTTTCAAAATCTGATCAGTGGGTCTCTCCAGAACGTGATTCTCAACCAAAACTAGACCTCAACTTTTTTTCGGGAATATACCTTTTCAAGGAAAATTAGCATTCTATTTTCAGCAGTTTGTGCAAAAAGTTTCTGAACATAGGCGAGTTTACAGTCAAAATTCGAGTTTTTCAGCATGCAATATTCTCCCATGGAATTTAGAACCAAGCCAGTGTTGTACCATGCTTTCTTGAAAACATTTGAAACTGATTTGCACCATGTAAATCCAGTGTTTGATTTGCGTGCTTTGGAGGACGCAAGAAATGTTGCAGTTAGACATCTTGGTCATTCCGGGTTGCTTGCAGCAGCTTCGATCCCCATCTCGGTGCAAAGCCTTGAATTTGTAATTGCTCGTGTCAAGCATTACAATCCAACAACACAAGAAATCCAAGTAGCAGATGGGAAAATTGTTTGCAGCCTCACACCGGATGATGTTGAAAATTGTTTTTAAATACCACCATGGCCGAAAAACTTGGTCATCTCCATTGAAGAGTGTGAAAAGGTGCGGTACATGTAAAAGGACAAATATCAAAAAAGGGTTGCACAAAAAATGGTTGAAGGAGAAGCACAATAATTTGCCAAAGAATGTTGGATGTGGTGAGTTCAAGGAGGAGTTTGCAGTGATAATTACTCTACTCAACCGAGTCACAGGACAAGCAGAGGCAAATAAATTCCAGCCTTGGATGTTTTACATCATCTCTCACATTATTGATAAGACAAAACTCTATGACTGGCCAACTTTGACCAATGATAGTCGCCACCGTAAGATGACATAATTTTTCAAGATCCATGAGTTTCATATGATTTCATACCTTGTATATCTATTGGCCTTTCAAGGCAAGTTTAGAGGTTTGAATGTCGTAGGAACTCTAGGTGTTCAACATGTATATCATCATTACCCACAGCTGGAGTTTCAGAATCAACACACCATTACAAGCAGGTGAATGATGCATTATTGATGCATACGGTGAGAGATTTAGACAATGAGTTGCATGTGCGAATTTCATCAGATGCCAGATCGACAATGGCGGAGTGGGTTGATTGGTTTATCTAGTTTCCCACATTTTCTACATCAAGGTGTATGGCTTCTCAAGTAGTCCAGTCATGTTACCAAGGTAGCTCACTAATGAGGTGGGGTCATGGAGTTTCTAAGGCAGGTGTATGAAGTTCACACATTCTTGCAGAATTGAAAAAAGGCTGCTTTGGTTTTTCGGTTGAGATGGGTATCTACAGATGTAGATTGTCAGTTGATGGGGGATGAATTGTCAAAGTTTGGCCTCAAGTTGTCCAATGAGAGGTGATCATACGATCCTCATGGTGTTTTTGCATCCCATCTTGGTCAAAATCACGTTCATGTGCCCACTATTGAAGATTTTGGGCTAATTGTGAGGATGAGTTCGAAGTGCGTAGACGCAATTACAACAAATTTACCCTCCAGCAAATGGCTGATTTCTTGTCATAAGATGTGGAAGGATTATCTGATGAAGACGGAGAAGTCCTACTTCCTATGTATGCTAGAGATCAAATCGAGCAACGCCACTTTCGCAAGTCAATTGGTCCACTAAAGAGAGCACCTCAATTGAGGAAAAGGACGAGCCAGATTGTCAAAAACAATAGGATTTTCCTAAGCAATAAGAGGACGTGGAAGGTAGCTATTCCAGCAAAGCCGACAGTAGTTCAGTCGTCCCTACCTTCTTCTTCCAAACCGAAACCGAGAATGAAGGCTATGAGCAATCCTCCAGAAGGTATGAAGGTCCTTAGAATGGCGAAGAGTTCAAAGAAAAAGATGGAGTCTCCCATTCAGATTCAGCAGGAACAACCGGTAGTAGCATCAGAAGTTCCAGAAGAATCAGCACCACATGCTTAAACAATGCCTTCATCTCTTGATTCTCTGCCATCACCGAAGTCTTCTCCTATCCCTATAGATTTAGAAGTTGAAGAGGTTGATGAGACTGAAGCTAAGCCTCCCAGGGAAGTTAGTAAAGTCTTGGCTTGAGAACATCCTGGGAAGGAAGAGGAGGACCTTCGTATTAGTTGAACTTTGCAAAGCTTGACAACATCTACCAAGACACGCCAGTGAAGAAACCTAAGAAGCAAGTTCACATGGAGAAGAATTCAGATGGCGAGATTATCATTGAGACTGCTACACCTTCGGAAGATAAGAATATCGATGAGGTTGAGATTGATGACTTCAAAGTTTTCATGGCCAATCTCGGTAGAAGCACTTGGCATACTGATGTGAATCTCTTCGAGCTTGGCGCAGGTAATCTAAAGGAAAGAGTGCTCAAGGATAGAGAGGACAAGGAAGCCCTCAAGGCTGAAATTCGGCAGTTGCGACAGTATGTTTCTAATTTTCTTCATGGCACCTCATAAGGCACTCTATTGCTTCCATAGATTCTGGAGTCATCAGCTGATCAACATCAGTTAAGTTAGTTGGTTATATATGGGAAGCACATGCTTGATTGGATAGAGGAATTCATCATCAGGGGCAGATGTAATGTTCCCCTTTTGGCAGTGATCCTGTCAATAGCTCATCAGCCTATTCCGGAGTCCTGTAGGCTCGTTGAGGTGAATCAAAGGGTTCCGATTTTGGAGGTTTTGTGGTCTTTCCTCAATATTTACTATTTATAGTAAATACTATTTTTGGCAGTTAACCGTTGTTAGTCTTCAATCATCATGTCCTCTGGAGCAGTTATTCAGAATTAAGCTTTGGCCTTTTGAAAATATTACTTTAATGAAATTCTTCATTTAAAAGGCTAATTGTTCTAATTTTAAGTTGACCCCTTGGCCTAAGGTGATAACTTAAAGTTGTGTTAAAAGGGGGACTTTAAGGGGGGACGCCTTCATGGGGAATTTAATGTGTTTTTATTAAATTACCTCTTGTCTTAAAATGGACGCCATTTTGAGAGGTTTTATTCTTTTTTGAAAAGGTAAAATGTGAGATGGCTTTTGGCGTATCATCTAAGGGAATTGAACAATCATCCCTCTCTCTTTAAAAGTGTGGCCTTGCTCCAGCATTTGTTATCTCATGTTTATGCTAAACTTATGCTATCAAAATGACTTCTCATTTTGCACTTCGAGGAATGCTGACCTCCTAGTACCTTTCTCAATTTCGTGTTTGCAAGATAACACCTAATTGAATTATTGTTGCTTCTCAATCAGACTAGCAGATAGAGTTTAAAGATGAAATTTTGGGGTGATTTACCAGTTTTGCAGTTGTTGTTTTGTGCACAGCTGAAAGTCGAATTCACTCACAGCTGAGTGAATGATTTTTGTTTTGTTTTGGGCATTTGGCCAATTCATTCCTAAGGTCTGGGTGACCATCTTCACCAATTTCCAAATTTTAATTTGAAGTGTGGATTTTTTAAGAGCAAAATCGCCCCTCAAGGAGGGCCGTACCTTTATGTTTGCATTGGGATTCGTGCCATAAATAATTGATGGTGTTTTGGAGCTATTTCTTCATCTCAATAGGGGCGCCTATCTTCTAGTGGATCATTGCACTTGGTTTCACACAATTCGGAGGTATTTCGGTTGAGTTATGAGCATTTGATGTTTTCTGTAGTTGTTGATTATCATTTCCAGAATTGCAGATTTCTGAAACAGAGTTAATTCATTTGCTGTTTCCATCATTCTTCTTCATTTATCATAATGTTTTGACATGGAAACATTGTATAACTTGGTGCTTTAAAAAATGGTGAAAAACATTGTAATTTGCAGCTTTCTTATTTGTACAAACTGTTAACAGTAGTACTGTTTCAGTTTTAACATTGCTGCAATATCTATTTACTTTTACATTAAGCACCCCTGGATGGTATACCGCCAGCGAGGATAAATTGAATTGTAATCTCTTTCATACCCACTTTTCAAGTGGTGAATTCCCACTCTTTAGTGGATGCCTGCCGCAACAGAAGAAGTATTTTAAGTTGTAATCTTTTTCCCCCACTGTTTGGTGGTAGCGTGGAAAGTTCTTTTGGCTGGTTATCCGCCTTTGTTACATTTAAGTTCAACATTAGTACTCCACCATATGTTAGCACCTCGCCTGTCAAAGGATCTTGAGTGCACATTCTTGGTGTCGTGTTTAATCTCTCTCTTTCAGTGTAATCTTGTAATATTTGATTCAGTAGATCCTAGGGATCCTCTAACCATATGCCTGCCCCTCCTCCTTAAGTGGTTTTAGAGCGCATTCTTGGTTAGAGTTCCTTCATGCATGTTTTGGGTTATGCTAACCTTAACGGGTGCTTGGTTACATTGTAAATGTTCATTTAAAAATCAAAAAAATTCAGAGAGTATATTTCACTGGTATCAGAGTACAAGTTCCTGCCATCCTGTGTTTTTCAGTCTATCAGTTGACAAATGAGTGACAGAGAAACCAAATACTTCATCAGGAACCCAGCCAGATCTCAAATATAGTTTTCGCTAGTACAAGAAGCAGATACATTGTCAGAAGCCTTGAGAGAAACGGGTAAAACAGTTGAAAGTATGTCAGAAGGACGCTGTCTTTCAATGGAAGAAAAAGAAGCACAAACAGAAAAAAAGTTTGACAACATGTTAGACATGATGGCACGTTTGCTAGCTAGATTGGATCAGCAAGCTACTCAGAATAATATTCAGCCCCAACCGAATCAAGTTGGTGAAAACAGTGGGAACAGTGGTGTTAATGGAACTTATGTTCCTGATGGTCATAATGGTTCAATGGTAAATGGAAGGGATAGAACTGTTGGACAGCATGACACAATCACAAGAGGATATTCATCTAGACCTCTTCTTCCTACATTCACTCCGAGAGATGAACCACCACTTGAAATTGGGTTACCTTTTGCTGATGATGCTAGGCAAGCATATATGGAGTACATCCCTTTACCCCCTGATATGAGAGATGCATGGACCTTTGATCAATTCATGAATCAAAGAAGTAGAAGGAATGGTGGAAGGAATGAACATTGTCCTCCAATGAATCATAGAAATGATTTTCAATAAACATTGGGTAAGATTACCTTGGACCACTTTGATGGAAGTAATAAGTGTGTAGCCAAGGCATGGGTGCAAAAATTGGATAACTATATTTCACTTAGACCAATGCCGGAGGAAGATGCAATTTAGTTTGCCACATTACACTTGGATGGAGTGGCTCACGAATGGTGGACTCACGGTTTGGTTACTCTTGGCCATAACCTCATCCATAACTATGAAGAGTTTACCAATAAATTGATTGAAAGATTTGATACCAAATATCCTGAGCTGAGTTTCCGAGAATTGGCACAGTTGAAACAACACGGATCTTTAGACACTTATGTTGCTGATTTTCAAAGGTTGTCAGTAATGGTGCCTAACATTACTGAAAGAAGACTTGTGGTATTATTTGCTGAAGGTTTAATGGAGCCTTTGAGGGGATGGGTCAAAGCTTTTGATCCACCGTCATTGGATGAAGCAATCAAGAAAGAAAGGAGCATGGAGTTGGCTGTTCCAAGGCCAAAATTTCAGTCCAAACCTTTCAAAAAAGATAAGAAGAAGTTCCCTCCAAGTCAGCCCAACAAGTATCCACAAAGGATATCTGATGAACTCCGTGATCAGCTTAGAAAAGGAGTTTGCTATAATTGTCGTGAACCTTGGACAAGAGGTCACCGTTGCTATGGGAAAGGTAAAGCACAACAAATGGAGGGCTATTCTGATTATGGATCAGAATCTGATCTGTGTGATCAACAGTATGAAACAGCAAATAGTGAAGGAGAAGAAGCTCCAGAAGAGGAACCAAAAGTTGGAGATGGTAGTGCTTTTTCCCAACTGTCTAGTTTCCAAAAGAATGAATCCTTTCGAGTCCGTGGAGTGGTTAGTTCTCAAAGGATTGTTGCTCTAATTGATACAAGAGCAACTCATAATTTCATTGATGAAAGTCTAGTTACCAAAAGAGGATTGAAGACCGAGGAATTTGAAGGATTCAAGGTAATGGTAGCAGATGGCTTTACCATATCTTGCACAAAGAAAATTCCTAATCTTTCCATGCAATTGGGAAATTATGAGGTGAAGGATGATTTCTATGTTGTTGGCATTGGTGACACTGATGTTGTTTTGGGAATACAATGGCTGCGATCTCTTGGAGAGATCTCCTTGAATTTGCAAACCATGGAATTGAAATTCCAAGCTGATGGGAAGAAGGTTGTTTTGAGAGGGATGTCCAATGGAGGTCCTCGAATTGTGTCCTTGAAAAGAATGGAGAGGCTGATCCGTCATGATCAAGTTGAATGGGCAGCAAAGTGTATGATCTTACCAGCTGATCCAGTTGTAGAGAAAAGACAATACTCACCTGATATACAAGCTCTACTTTCTAAAAGAGCAAGGTTTTTGGTGACTTACCTTCGGGATGACTACTTGAAAGAGGGTGTGAGCATGTGATTGAACTAGAAGAGGGTGCAAAGCCGGTCATCACTACTCCTTATTGTTATCCAAAGAAGCAAAAAGATGAGATAGAAAAGACTATCAAAGAACTTTTGGAGGTAGGGTTCATTTGACCAAGCAAAAGCCCTTTTGCTTCAACAGTAGTATTGGTCAAAAAAGATGGTACAATGCGTATGTGTGTTGATTATCGCGCATTGAATCAAAAGACCATCAAGAATAGATATCCTATTCCTAGGATAGATGAACTTATTGATGAGCTTCATGGGGCTATGTACTTCTCGAAGATTGATCTTTGATCCGGTTACCATCAAATCAGAATGAGAGAAGGGGATATTGAGAAAATGGCTTTTAGATGCCACTATGGGCACTTTGAGTTCCTTGTCATGCCATTCGGTTTGACTAACGCTCCAGCAACATTTCAATCGTGTATGAACAAGACTTTCAGGTAGCAATTGAGGAAGTTTGTGCTTAACTTCTTTGACGATATTCTCATTTTCAGTAAGTCTTGGGAGGAGCACCTTCAGCACTTAGAGGAAGTGCTTAGCATTTTGGAGGCATAATGCATGTTTGCTAAAGAATCAAAATATGAGTTTGGAATGACAGAGCTTCTCTATCTCAGCCACATTATCAGTTCTAAGGGGGTGAAAGTTGATCCTGAGAAGATTAGAGCCATTATTGATTGGCCACCTCCAAAGAATGTGACTCACTTGAAGAGATTTTTGGGCTTGTGTGGGTTTTATAGAAGGTTTGTCAAGAGGTATTCTCACATGGCAGCCCCTCTCACAGATCTCACCAAAAAGGGAGCTTTCCTATGGATAGATAAAGCACAAGGAATGTTTGATAAATTCAAACAAATTATGAGTTCATGTCCAGTATTGGCTTTGCCTGTTGAATTGCAATGTGATGCTTCGGGTGAAAGAGTTGGAGCTGTTCTCATGCAAGACAAACACCCTATTGTCTTTGAGAGCAGAAAATTGAGAAGAGCAGAAAAGTTATATTCAATTTATGACAAAGAGATGCTTGCCATTATGCATGCTTTGTCCAAATTCCGCCAATACTTGGTGGGAAGTAAATTTGTGGTTAAGACTGATCATAATAGTCTTAAACATTTCATGCGCCAAAAAGATTTAAATGAAAGGCAACAAAAATGGGTAAGCAAACTTCAGGCCTATGACTTCGATATTGAATATGTTAAGGGGAAGAACAATATAGTTGCAGACGCCTTGTCTAGAAGACCTCATTTGCAATCAATTTGTGAGCTTTCAACAAATTGGAAAGAGTTGATTGCAGCTGATTATGCAAAAAATCAGTTCACAACCAGCATTATAGAAAGTCATTTGATTGATGGAAGGTATAGTTTGGTTGATGGTTTGATTATGTATAAGGGTAGTTTTTCAAGCATGCCCGGTGGGACTCGAACTAGCACGTTCACTTGATTATATAAGTGTGTATGAGCCATCGGCCTGTAACTAGGTCACAAACTGCAAGATTCCCTGGCCTGCTCGTACCACCCTTAGTTTCTATTCACTCAAGAGGTCGACAAGGTATTCCTTCACCTCCTCCGTCTCCTTCTTCTTTGTCGCCTCCTTTTCCTATACCTATGGCCGCTAGAAATTGTGTAGCCTGGGACACTGGTAGTCCTTTAGTAGCACCTGTGCCTCTTGCAGTATGGGCTCCAATCCCCACTTCCGCTCTAAAAGCTATCCCTAAGTATTCCGGGGATGAGTCGAAAACACCGACGGAACACTTGCAAGATGTGGCAGACGTATGTCTGGTACATGGTGTGTCAAATGAAAATGTAGCTCTCAGATTGCTTGCCGCCTCGAAAGGCACTGAACTAGTATAGAACTCTTGAGGCTAATACGATTGCTACTTGGGACCAGCTCGAAACCCCATTTTACGAGCATTTTTCAAATGTTGGCGATAGGTTTTCGCTATATCATCAGCTGGCCAACATAAAGCGAGCTCCCCACGAGGCTCTACCCAATTTCAATGTGCGGTTTCATTGAACTTGGCAGAGAGTGCCTGTTGGTAGTCGACCGCCTCCGGATTTGACGTTCATGTTCTATTTGAAGTCCATTAATCCTGATATTTCCATGATGCTACAGGCTCAAGGCGAAAGTACTCTACTTGATGCGTATGGGCTTGCTGTTACTGCGGAGAACAACCTTATTGTTGCGGGAAAGTTGGCACCGAGGCCATCATGCCATTGTTCCTCGAGTTCAACGCCGCGAAAGCCGAAGCTCCTTCGACTAGCGCGCCTACAACTCCTCCCCAATCTATGTACGTGTATCCAAGAACAGCTCCAAGCACAGCTCCGATTGTAGCTCTAGTGCCTAATCCCTTGACGACTGAGATGAACGAGATGAGAGAACAGATGCGGGCCATGACTAATGAATTGACTACCATGAAGCGGCAACAATATAGCTATCAGAAGCCGGCCTACCAAAACTATCAAGGCGGAAAAGCTCTGTACCAGCCAAATCAGTGGCAAGATAGGTCGCACGGAAATACTCAAGCTCAACCGAATAACCAAGTTGTTCCAATGACCCTACCGATGCAGACCGTCCATCCTAGTTTGAGTAAGGAGCTAGTGGCAAGGCATAATAACTTATTCGAAGACACTAATTCATGGTGTTTTCCTTGCAATGATGCACACATGCCTCGAAATTGTCTGCGGGGAAATTTGCAACAAAAGATTGCGAAACAACGTAGCCAAGGCAGCGCACCTAATCTCGGCAACCAATCATACGCCTCTCAGCAGATGGATAATGCAGTCCTCGCTACTCAAATGCAAGGGATGTGTTGTGACCTTTTTCACACATCACCCCATCCCAGATGGGGACCCCCCTAATTTTTGCTCCGTTCTGGTCTTTTGGCTTTGGTTAGTGCGTCTCTCTCTCTATCTCTGGTCCTTCCGGGGATGTCCCGTCGTTTGACCTGGGTTGAAGTATTGTTCAAGTCTGTGAAATTAGGGTTTTCATTAGTCAGGCTTATTAAAGGTCAAACTGAGTTATAAAATTGAAATTCGAGCTTAGTACAGCAGTCAGAAGACTTCCAGCAGGGTCCCACTAAATTTTCACTGTATTCCGACAACTTACTATTTTTAGTAAGTATTCAATTTGGGACTATTTTATCGAGATTTTGGAATTCTGTCAACTCCACCACAATCAAGCAGCTTCAGAATGCCTACACGCGAAATTTGAATGGATTCCGACAACTGGCTATTTTTAGCAGTTCAGCCTTCGGAGGCTATTTTCAAGATTTAAATGAGCAATTCTCCGGTGAGTGACGAGGGAATTGATCTGGGTTTTCGAAGACCTTCGCAATGATGTAGCATGCGAGGCGAGATGGTGACTTTCAGAGTTCAGCCTCCCGAGGCTATTTTTAGGGTTTGCATGCAAGAATTTTCAGTGCATGTCCAGATATTCCATGTGGGTTTTGCGAGGCCTTCGCAATGATATGACATGCAGATGGATCGGGTCAGTTTTCAAGGACTTACTATTTTTAGCCAGTGCCAAAACTTTGACCAGTTTTTTGGGTTTTTTGAGATCCCACGGGCATTGTGGCATGCAAGCTCGTCCGACATCCGGGTGACCACTTTCCAGACACTTACTATAAATAGCAGTGTCATCCCAGCAGCTACCCACCACTTCAGTCCAGCAATCAGGTGCAATCAAGCACGATCAGAGACAGTCAGGAACAAATCAGAACACATGCAGGTCAGATTAGGGTTTCCCCTGCCACGTCTAAAAATAGATGAAGCAA
Source organism: Sequoiadendron giganteum (assembly GCA_007115665.2). Lineage (NCBI taxonomy): Eukaryota > Viridiplantae > Streptophyta > Pinopsida > Cupressales > Cupressaceae > Sequoiadendron > Sequoiadendron giganteum. Next base: position 666,449,191 of record CM021105.1, on the reverse strand, counting down.
AATGCAGAAATGATAGAGCGAAGCACGCCATCGGAATCAGCATCCTTCAGGCTACCTACTGGTAAAATTTGAACACGATCTGAATACTTACTATTTTTAGCAAGTCACCTTATGGCTAAAAATAGCACGTCCTCGTCAGGGAAAAGATGTGAACGAGTCTCTTACAGCATCAAGTACAAGTGGAAAAAATTTCAAAGCAAACAGAGGTACAAAATTGGTCAATTCTAGGGTTTGCTAAAAATAGCAAATGGCTAAAAATAGCATGTACTGTGCCAAATCAGGTATAAACGAGGTGATACAGGTCAACGAGGGCACAGCCACGCCACTTCTAGCTCGGAACAGGATGAAATGCAAAGAAACCCTGACTCCTCCGAATTTACTAAAAATAGAAGGCTAGGGCATAAAGGGCGTTGGAAATTTTACAAACATAGATGACAGGCAAACACTCTCATATGCGCCCAGGAGGAAGGAAAGATTCAAAAAATTCTCTAAGTGTGAGAATATCCCTGAGCAAGGCTATATGCGCCTACGGAAGGTGAAAGATCACCAAAAATGTAAAAAAATTCGCCAAGGCATCAAAATTTCCTATGACATCCTCAAGGGCATTCAAAAATGGAAGTCTACAAGGCAAAATGCGCCTAAAGGAGCTGAAGAGTCACTCAAAGAGGGCGGATTTCCTCCTCACAAGGTCAAATGCGCCTAAGATGGAAGTATCATGGGCTATATGCGCCTACGGAAGATGAAAGGTCACCAAAGAAGACATGAGAAAAATTCCTAAGGCATAGAATTCCTCCTCACAAGGTCAAATGCGCCTAGAATGGAAGTTCCATGGCCTAAATGCGCCCAAGGAAGCTGAACAGTCACTCTAGGCGTGGGTTTTCCATCTTGCATAGGAGAATGCGCTCAAAGAAGGAGGTTGCACATGAGGAATGCGCTAGAAGGAGGTGAAGGGTCATGTCTTAGGCGTGGGGTGGTGAAGGAAATGCGCTCAAGGATAACAAGGAAGTCTACTAGCCCATATGCACCAAGAGGAGGTGAAGAGTCACCCTAGGCGTGAGAGTTCTTCATGGCATTTGCGCCTCAAGTAAAAGGTAAGGATGAAAGGTAAAACGGTGAAGGTGGAAGCTACACTTGAGGAATGCACTAGAGGAAGGTGAAGGGTCACCATGTGAAATGCGCCAAGGGAAAAGTAATGTGAAGAAGGGCGTAATTGTTTTAAAGACCAAGGGTTATTCATGTTATTTTATTCTTTTCCTCTTTACCATGTGAAATGCGCCTATGGAGTTAGAACTTGAAAATAAAAATTGCTAAGCATGAAAATTGCTAAGAAATGTCTAGGCGTGGAATTGCCTAAGGAATAAAATGAAGTTCATGACATGTTCAAGTGCGCCCTCTAGAGATAAAATTAAATTTAAAATTCCTAAGGCATTTTCTTAAGGGAAAATAAAAAATAATGAATAGGCCAAGAGGATGATGCCAGTTGCCAGAGTTATAAAAATTTTCAAAGGAAAATCCTTCAGGAAAAATCAAGATAATTTGCCAAGGCCGAGAAGATTGAAATTGCAGGAGTGAAAGACATCCGGAAGGGGAGAAATAAACATTAGCCATTTTTATTATTTTAAATAATAAAAATTAAACGTACCCCTTCGTCCGGATACACATGAAGACAATGGATTCGGGGAAGATTTTTCTTCTGGGTATTAAACGTTTGCAATTCGGAAGTGATTCAGAGTTACTCCACGCCTCACTCACGTCGTTTCGATGGATATTTTGCCCGATACCTATTTTAATAAAATTCCTAAGGCGAAATTGAGAAATTCCTCTAAGGCAAACAAATAAAACGTATGAGAAATTTCACTAAGGAGTTTGAACTTGATAATTTTGCCAGAATGCCTTAGCCAAACTTTTCGAAATTGTTCAAAGAAGTAAACGATGTAATGTTTTAAGAAATCAAACGCAACGAGGCAGGCCTGTGCAGAGGTGATGAATTCATAATTCTAGAAGTTTGAGATTCCGGTGCTTCAGATGACAAGTGTAGCGACTGGAAAAGAGAGGGAAAATGAATTCAAAATGCTTACTAAGTTTAGCCTCTGCAGGAATTCGACCAAGCTATAAGTTTTGAAGTCCTCTTCATTTTTCTCTCGCGAGTTGCTGAAGAGCTGAAAGTGAGAAGTTCGAATTTGTGAGAAGAGCTGAAAGTTGCTGAGGATTTCGAATTTTTAGAGAGCTGGAGGTTGAGGATTTTGAATCCCTGAAGGACTGAAGTGCTGAAGTCACAAACTTGCTGGAGAAGTGCGACCTACCTTGTCAAGATTTCAAGTTGTTGAGAAGTGAGTTTCTAAATTGTTGCAATTGTGAGGAGGTTCGAATTTACCAAAGTGAAGTTGCTGAATGCCTAAGTGCGACTTGAGAAGAAAGTTTTAAGTTGCTGAAAGTTGCTAAGTTAGAAGGAAAAGTGCGAACTTCAAAGAGGAGGTTTCAAATTTGTTAAAGTTAAATTGTTGCAGGCAAACATTTCCAAGTATTGGGCATTGTGTTGCTGCAACCCAAAGGAAATTTCTGAGAACATTGAAGTAAACAGGCAATAGTTGAGGTTTGCAGTTGAAAAACATCAAGAAGTGTTGCAGCCTTTGTCATTTAAAAGAAAAATCTGCTGACACCCTCAATGATGGTTATTATTTTATTTTAAAAATCTTGTTTGCTGACTATTTTACCCTTTTTGCAGAATGGCCGAGTCAAGCAGAAGAGCTGCAGGCAAGAACGTCCACGCTGAGTCCAGACAGGCAGTAATCAAGAAATTAAGCAAGTCTTTCCTGCCAGAATCAAAATTCACATCAAAGTTGGGCAGGCTGGCAGACACAAACCTGGGCTCGTTTAACCTGGAGGCGTTCAAAAGAAGGATAATGGGGACTGGAGGCCATCGCCCATCAGTGACTTCACATAGCATTGTCAGAAGTGGGTTATATGCAGCTGCAAATTTTTCACCAGCCATCCGGTGCCCGGAGCTCATTATGGAATGCTCTCACCACTACGATTCAGAGAAGAGGACGATCGTTGCGCCAGATGGCAAGGTGCTGGCTAACCTGACACCATAAGCAATCGGAGAGGCATTTGGGATCCCCGCCTACGAGAAAATGATTTACAAAACGAAGGACAGGGCTGACAGAATGTATTCATCTACAACGGACCGGTGTGCTGATGTGATAAACACTAGGTGGATGATCAAGCCCAAACCAACTCGTACGAAGTTGCCCAAATAGATAATTTCCGAAGACTTGAAGCAAGAGTTTGGCGACTTGATTATGATGTTGAGTAGAGTTGGAGGGTGTCCCCAAGCGTTCGTCTTCGAACCTTGGATGTTTTACTTTGTCAACTTGGTACTGGAGGGCAAGGATTTCATGGATTGGGCATTGTTAATTAGTGATGGTCTACATGAGCAGCTCCGCAATGTGAGGAGGACTAAAACATTTTATATGGGCTCTTACCTCGTCTATATGCTAGCTCGCATGACAAGATATAGGGGGATCTCTTACAAAGAACCAATTGGTTGCGGTTCTCAACAATTCAAAATATTCGAGGCTTGTCCGCAGTTGCATTTGACAAGCACTACTAATTACAAAAGAGTCAACGATGCCTTTACTATGCACATCACAAGGACCTTGCAGCAAAGGACCCATCACAAAATATCGAGGGAGGCGCAAGAAATGATTGAGAAATTTGGATGTTGGTTTATCCAATTCCCAAAATTCACTTACATAAGGTTGCAGGGATTCTCTTCCTACCCATACAGGTTGCCCCGATATCCCACAAACAGGGTAGTGATGCTGGAAGTTTCTAGGCAACTGATTGCCTACGATAAGATTCAAAAGAAGAAGAAGAAGGGCAGACTTGGGTTCCCGATTGCTATGGGAAATTCAGACGAAGTATGCCCATCACTGCAGGCAGCAAGGGAGGCAGAGGCGGAGCTCCAGTTCTTTCAGCTTTCTTACCATTCCAGCAGACACTACTACGATCCTCATAGAAATATCAGGTGGATATTGACAGAGGAGTTTAGGCACAAGGCACAAATAGAAGATTTTTGGGCAAGTGCAGCAGATGAGGTCGAAGTCAGAAAGAGGATGTTTTCCCGGATACCATTGGCAATGATCAGAGAAGTGCGAGATTATTCCTGTACCAGATCAGATTGAGGAGGACATAAACGTTGTACAGGCTGATTACGCTACAGTAAGAAACACGCCCTTGCCACTCCCAGATTGGTCAGAGCCAAAGATCACCGACTTGGATACACTTTGTATCCCAGTCCTGACATTTACACGGAGTTGGATAGAGAGACATGTCAGCCGACTGAAGGGAGGGTCAATTTCCGTCACATATAATTTGATGGGAGATAGCAGATTGCAGAGAACTGATCCGAGGAGACGGAGTAATCCAACTCCAGAGCCTAGGGGAAAAGAGCCAGTTCGACCTAAACCTGTGATAGTTGAGGAATCCTTGCATATGCCGGCTCGAACACATTCTCCGAGCATACAGGAAGTGTCCCTATTTGCTGATCAGAGGGAAAGGTTGCAGGCAGAACAGGCAGTACAAATAGAGAGCCAGCCACTTCGTAGGGAGTCCGTGGGCTAGAGCATCAACGTGCCCCAAGAGGATAATCAAGAGGAGAACCGGCAGGAGACCGATGAAGGCACTGCCACAGATACTCAGTTTCAGCATGAGATTGAGGTAGCTCTCGAGGATGATGCTGCTTCCGATCGAGATGCCCAGAGCTCAGGAGACACTGAGCCCATAGATGATGATGAGCCTCATCGGAACAAGGGCCATGAAGTAGAGGCCGAGGTAGAGCAGCCTTTTATCATAGCAGACACACAACAGGAGGTGCTAGATTGGCTGAGGGATAGGATGAGGCGTGATCCTGCGGATGAGACTGATCCTGCAGTCGAGATGGAGGAATTGCTGCAAAGGATCAATGCACCTCGCACGAAGAAGAAGGCTAGGAAGTTTTCCAGAATATCCACAGATGAGGATGGATCCCGAACCTTGCATATGGCAATTCCACGGGAGGAATGTGATAAAGACGAGGCCGTTCCTGAGAACTATATTGTGACAACTATGGAACTAGGCCGCCCTACTGGGGCACAGGTGGTAGAGGAGTGCGATAATTCCTATCGAGCACTCAAAGACAGATTGTCCCATGTTGAGGGCAAGTACAAAAGGTTGAAGGTAGAGCATTGGACACTAATTGGCTATGTGTAGCACTTGTCCCGTCCTTGTGGGCAAGAAAATCCTGCAATTGAGCTCCCAGCTAAGTTTTCCAGGGAGTCAATCAGTGGATTAGAAGATTTAAGGAGAATGGCACAGCAGGCAGACACGTGGGTTGCCAGTGTGCGTACAGAGACAAGAAAGTTCATGGAAGATCTTGCACATGCCTATGGGCAAGCTTCCGATATTATGGCTAGAGTGGAGGCAGTTAACCATGCTTGGGGTGAGGCTCGCATCTATCAAACGAGAGTTGTTCTCCGTCTAGGAGCTTTGATGAGCATACCTCAACACACTTTGGTTGAGGGAGGTGTTATCCAGCAGGGAGATAGATACGACTTTGCCAGATGGTATTCTTCAGTAGTCACATGCCGAGGATTCTATGATGCATCACAAGCAGATTCGGTCAGGGTCAGAAAGGCCATGACGAACATCTTAGATGGAGTCCTCAACACATTGGAGGCAATCTTTGCTAAGAGGTTGACTTTCGAAGATAACTGCAGATGGACTAAAGGGCAGATTGACGCCATTCTTCTCTGGGGTGAAAACCTTCACTCAGGATGATTTCGAGAACACTGCCACGTTCTCTAGTATCATACAGAACACCCAGGATGCCCTTGTTGCCTGGAAGAAATCATGTGCCCGGCATGGGCAAACAGTTGCAGTTTTAGAGTTTCAGTTGGATCACATTCCTCCTATCTCCGATCAGGAAGTTGAGGAAGTATTAGCCAGATTCACCAGATTTGCAGCCAGCGAGAAGGAGAAAGGAAACGCTCTTCTGGATGACGATCTGCTGCAGGAGGACGATGTGCATTGATTGCAGGTAGTGGGCCTGCAGAGGAGTGGAGAATATTCTGCACATTCATTGCCCCACTCCTCTCAGTGGCGGTTTTTAGGGCATAAACCCTAATTAGGGCATGGGTGGCTCAATCCGAGCCCTTTATTGTAATCAGATCTGAACCGTCCACTGGACTGGGTTTATTATAAAAGGGGTATCCCCCCTCATTTGTAAATTATTAGATAGAATTAGAATCAGAGATAGATCAGAACTAGACTGAGATAGAGATTGATAAAGTAGAGCTAGGAGTTAGCTTAGTTGGAAAGGAAAGAAAGACTTTCCCTTTGAAAGTTTTTGCAAAAGATTGTTGTGTAAGACTCTCATGATATAAAGACTTCATTGATTGGTGACTTCATTTTGTGTTGTGGGTAGTTGACGAGGTCTTTTCGTCTTTCCAATTCGAATAGAGTAAAGTAGAATAGATTTTGTTTCCATGCAAGTAGTGTTAATTGTGGAATGCAACATTGGTTTGAGCATATCTCCCTATATCCATACCACTAGCAGGCTTGCTGACGGTAAGTCTGCCCTGCGTGGTCAACTAGAATTTCAGCACTTAACTTCGGTTGCGATTTGTGTGTCCACTTGCTTCGTGGTGAAGGGGTGTGCATGTTGAATCTCGATCTGAATATCTACCTATCCTCTGAAGATTGCATCAGCTTTGTCAGAGTTGTCCGAAGGGGAGACGATACAAAGTTTGGTTTGGAGATTGTTAAAGCTAGTTTTGCCTTCCATCCTTAGAAATAGATTGTAGGATTCCTATCCCTTTCCCTTTAATTCAGTATTTCCCGATTGATTCGAACATCAGAGCAATATCGTCAAAATCATTCATTGTTTCACTATGATTGAACAACTACGTAAGTCCCCTTGAAATAACCAGCATATACACATCAACCAACTGAGTTTATTCGCGATAAAAGGAATCTTGGAGTTGAACACATGAACTTTCACGCAATCTTAGCATGCGGAATACTTTGATCAAGAGAGAATAGAGTGACCGTTGGACATTTTATTCTGTGCTGGCGTTGTCATAAAAGCACGTCAACAGGATGTCCATTCAGTAGGAGTCAGACATAGTTCCAGACCAAGCGCTCTTTTCATGGATGGAAGGAGAGGAGTCAGCGTTTCCGAATGACTTTCCTGTGACTCAAGTGCCCCGAGTGCAGTCTGACTACAACACGCGTTCTAACCGGAGACCTACCAGAGAATTCACATCTCCGCCAACTAATGCTCCATCTCAACTGACGCCTAGTCCGCCGGTAGGCCCGTCGTCAGTCCCACAGCAGACTAACGTGGCTCCTCCCAACTCTCTGAATCCACCTCCTTCGAAGGCAAAGGCTCCTATGAACATCCTGACTATTGCCAAACAGCTGGACATACCAATTGCGAGGCTAACACCAACTACGAAACCTAAGGAGCAAGCAACCGTGGCTCATCAGTCGCGAGCGCAGTTCAATGTGGTGGAACAAATGAAGAAGTCCTCTGCCAACGCTTCTTTGTGGGATGTCCTGGCTATTCCGTAGCAGAAGGTGCTATTACAAAAAGCATTGTCGGGAGAGGAAGATGCGAAGGTGCCTAGTCAGCCCAATGAAGAAAAAATATCCAAGCCGGATCTGGATAAAGTGCTAACAAATCAACTGGAATGAAAGCTCGAAGCCGGAAAAGAGAGTAAGCCTAAACCTAAGCCTTTCTTTCTAACACTTATCATTGACGACAAGCTATTACATAATTGAATGATCGACTCTGGTGCTAGCACCACTGTCATGCCTAAGAAAGTAGCTGATGCTTTGGGTTTAAAATATGAGCCTCTTAACAAGGGAGTCATGCAACTAAACGAAAATAAAATTGATACCGTCGGGGTAATCAAGGGATTGCCTATGACATTGTTTGCCTACCCCAGTATCACTGTAAATCAGGATACCGTACTCATTGATATTCCTCCTCTATTTGGAATTTGTTTGTCCCGAGAGTTCACAACAAATGTTGGAGGATATCTAGCACTGGACTGCTCACACCTGATCTTGAGGACCAAACATGGAGCCAAGATGAAACTACTGTCGGAAACTTTGCATTATGAACATATTGCTGACGAGGCCTTGCTCAACTTTGAAGCGGCACATACTTCAATTACCCAAGAAGAGAAGTTCAATGTTGAATTTCTAGAAGAAGAAGAGGCTACTAGCTCCTGGACGGAGAATGAAGAAGCTTTGTTGAATGAGTTTATAGATACAGACCCTTTTGGGAATTATCACGAAACTGGGCTCGGGACTTATGTCATACATGAGGAAGGGCAGTCTATGCCCAGAGTTACTAAAGAGTCCGGAGGCGAAACACCCTCGGAGTTATGGACTTTGCACTTTGATGGAGCGAGATGTAGAGCCGGAGCTGGAGCAGGAATATGTTTGACATCTCCGTCTGAAGAAAAGACCTTGAGGTCTTATCGCTTCTAGTTCGCATGATCAAACAACGAAGCAGAGTATGAAGGTCTTGTCTATGGTTTGAGCCTTGCAGAACAAATGGGCACGAAGCAAATAAGTGTGTTCAGAGATTCGGAGTTGGTGGTCAACCAAATCCGAGGGATTTCTGCTGCAAAGAATGTCCGTATGCGATCATACCGGCATAGAGTCTGGGATCTTATTGACAACTTTGAGGCATTTAATATTCAGGCTATACAGAGAGAGAAGAACTCCGAAACCGACTGGATGGCGACTATCGGGGCTGAGTTTGAGCCAGCATCCAAGTTGTTTAAAAATAGGCATGCGGTGAGAGTAATTGTAAGACCTGCTGTTCCGAACAACAATCAAGACTAGCAAGTGTTCGATAGCGATGCTGATTTTGCGTCATTTCTCCAGTCATCTGGGGAATTCGCTGATCAACTGCAACCAAAGATCGCCGAATCCTATGGGGATCAAGTTTCCAGTTAAAATCCAACAAGCTTCCGAGAGGCCTAGTCACTCTGGAGAGCCTTTTTGATTCCGATGATGCAAGGAGAGACAAGAGGAAGCTTGTAGTTGACAAAGGTGACTACACCGATTTGCATATTGGAGAAGATAGGAAGCTCAAAGTCGGTAAGGAAGTATCTCAGAAGAATAAAGACAGGCTAAGGCACTTCTGCGAGGAATATCCGAGCGTAGTAACCTAGTCATATGATGATCTTAAGGGATACGACCCCGGGAATATTCAACATACAATTGAGCTATCGGAAGGAGCGAAGCTGGTTCGTCAAAGACAGAGGCCTGTGAACCCAAAGATTGAATCTCTTATGTCACAAGAATTGAATAAATTGATTGCATCCCGAATAGTGTTTCCAATCAAACACAACACTTGGGTGTCAAACCTGGTGCCAGTTCGGAAGAAGAATGGAGACATACGACTGTGTGTAGACTTCCGAGACTTGAATAGAGCGTCCCTAAACTCAGGATTATGAAGTTTAAGTCTTAATCATAAAGTGGTGCAAACTGAATTTTGAAAAAGTACAATTCTTGTAAGGATGCAAGGACAAATTCTAAATGATACAACCTTTCATGAACAGTTGCAAAGTCTGATCAAACACATATTTATGATTTCAAAAACAGATTGAATTGTGTGGTTGTAGAGTTGAAGGTTGTTCATATCAGAAGTCTCATCTTCTTGTGTGGGCTTAGGGTGAGATTATTCATCACAAAAGCAGATTAGAGGTTTGGGAGAGTGCAGGTCTGATTGAAGGCAATTTTCTTTCATCCATCAAGTCAAGGTTGGTGCCTTGCATTAGGGGTTAATTCTCCTTGTAGGTTGGTGCCTACTAAAATTGTAAGGGGTTGGTGCTCCTTGTAGGTTGTAGCCTACAAAACATCTCATTTAAATCAAGTAGGTTGGTGCCTACTTCCATTTGTAAAAATCATTTAATCAATTCAATAAAGTGGTGTCAACTTGTTTTCATTGTTTCATATCAGAAGTTGATCTTGATAAAAGTTTAAGATTGTTGAAAATTGAAAAGTAAAAGATTGTATTGATTTACCGATTCACCCCCCCCCCTCTCAGTAAATCTTTTGTGCTCTTCAACCAATGCATGAGATCATCATTTCAGATTTGAGGACAACTCATGATTCAGTCATTTCAAAAGAACATAAGAGGAAGATTTTTGCTTAGAGAGAACAACACCTCTTCAAAGTGAAAACCTATGAGAGAATATCAGAAGAACTAGCTGAATATAGACAAAAGGTTGTTGATGTCCTCAGGTTCATAAGCACATTTGTTTCACAAATCCCTTGTCAGTATCATCACGATGATGGCGATTTCATTGAACTTGATGAAGTACAAGCAAAGTTCTAGAGTCTCATTCGTGGTAGTTTTAGCAGTGATCCTGTTGCTGGCAAGATGAATTAAATTGTCGTGATGTTAGCAAGATTTGATAAAGCAGCTAAAGAGGTCAAATATTTTCTAAGTTCAATTGCAGAAGGCGAGGAAATCCTAGAAAAGAAGAATATTGCTTTAGATAGTATCAATGCTCCTGACAATGAGGCAGTTTCTAGCTTTTTGGTGGATATAGTTTCCCAAAACATCCATGAATGAGTTATCTTTTCAGGACAACAAAGATTTCCGAAGATAGATTTAAAGCATTAGTTAACTCGATGCCTTTTTGAGTTTTCTTGCTATTCTTGTCTCACGCTTATCTATTCTTTGAGAAAGAGAAAAAATCAAGTTGTAATAGTTGGAACTTTCCCTGCTTTTTGTTTTTAGCAGGTTGTTAGTTAGTTGTCTTGTTTTAGTTTTAGAAATGAAGCTTGCAAGTTGGCAAGTCTTGTTGTAAAAGCAAGGAGAATTTAGGGTTCCCTACTCTTTGTTTGTGTATAAATAAGGGCAGCCTTTCCCAAATTTCTTTAACCATTATTGTGATAACAAATTGCTAAGCCTATCTTTGCCTGCAACTTTGTTATTCAGTGTTTGTTCACTTAGTGTAAGAGCAAGTTTGCATGCTTGCTTTTTGCTCCAAGTATTGTTCATTTCATGTGTAATTTGTGTCAAGTGTATTCTGGTTTGATCGCTAAACTATAAGCCTGTTATTGCTACAAACCTGCTGTCCCAAAAGTGTAGTTGTTATAAATTTGAGAAAGGAAATCATATGCCTACTTTGCTTTGATCTACTATCTCAGGTTTTGTTTTATGTGTTTTGCTTATATGATCTTTATTTCAGCTTGCATCTAAAAGTACAATGAGTCTTCAGGTGTGCGTTGGAAGTGAGTTAGTTTAAGCATCTGTGTTATTGAATCATTCCTTGTTTACTTTTGATTCTCAAGCTCCGAGTTTACTTGAGTTGTCAGAAGTGACATTAGAGTAGGCCTAGTTGTAGTTGAAGTTCTGAAAAAGGGAAACCTCAGCTACAATGCAAAGAGTTTTATAACCTTGTGCTCTTAGCTGAGAACAAAAAGATTGGCAATAGTTTAGTTTACTTTCTTTAAGCATCATCAATGAAGAGGGAGCTTTTCCCCCTAATTTGAAGAGCAGTTTATCTATGCATAGCTGTTCGTTTCTAATCCGCATTCCAAAGGTGCAAATTGAAACGCCAACACAGTGAAGCCTTCCAGAGTATTCTTTGGACACTTTGTCCACACTTACTATTTTTAGTAAGTCACGAGGTGATCATCGACCTAGTTAGTTGGTAGCATTTCTATGTTGGGAATATCGGTGAATACTTACTTTGGTTTTATCTTGGCAGTTAGCGTGGTTCAGAACTTTAAGTTTAATTAACATAAATATTAAAGTTAAATTTTAACTTTAGCATTATTTATTTTATTTAAGTGACTTTATGATTAAGGAGCTATAAAGGGGTTTTTAGTGACATTTTTATATCATAAAGTTGGCCACCCAACTTAAGGGAGTCATAAGGGGATAAAAGTAAATAAAATAAAATAAAGTAAAAGGCCAATTTGGGTGTGGGAATTGAGGAGTATAAAATCACTTTTGTGAGCTCATTTGATATTCATGCTTGGAGAAAATATAGAGAAGGGTTTGCTGGTTGGACTGACTCTTGGCTTTGTGAGGAGAAAATCCCTCATGAGGATCTTCAACTGCAAGATTGAAAGACATCCCAAGGTTGAATGCTGATGACTCCATTCAGGGGTTATGTTGGTGATTGATTGTTTCAATTTACAACCATTATACGAGTGAATTGATGAAAGGTTTTGAGGAGAAGAATTTAGAATAGTCAACAAGATAGAGGAGATATGTGCAGGATTTTTGAGAGAGAAAGGACCATTCTGGAGGTCCCAAGTTGGTTGTACCATTCCAACAGAGGCCGCAACTTTCATAGAGGGAGGTGTGAGACTTCTTAGGCCAAATGCCTAGGGTTTGAGTTGATCCTCACCACCATTGGAGGTGCCTAGGGCTTTGGTATTGCTGCACATCAATTTTACAAGGGAGAAGCTAGGGTTTGGTGATTTGTGGGTGATTTTGAATACTCTAGCTTGCTAGTTTTGTAATATCAAACTTGCAACTCTTCATAACAGAAAATGGGTATGTTTCCATTGTGTTTCAAATGCTAAATATTGATCTAGGTTGTTATTAGTTTATGCAATTTCTCTTATAAATAAGTTATTTTAGTTATTTGCTTTTTATGCATCTCTTGCCAAGCAAAAAAATAACAAAATCAAAAAAGAAAACACAAAAAAAGTGAAAAAAAAATAGTAGATTGGGGTGGGACATTATAGTGGTATCAAAGCCTAAGTTCCTGTCAGCTTGTGGGGAAATTCAATTTCAGATTTAAATCATGGATTCAGTGAGTGACAAAGAGTTGGGACTAAGAATTTTTATTGCAGGAGATAAATTGGGTCACTTGTCTCCATCAAAGGATATTCTACTCAACTCGTTGGAGGAAGTGGCGAATTGTTTACATGCAACGGATCAATCACCTTCCTAGTTAATTCAAATAGGTATGATTCTAGTAGTGAATTATTTGGGTGAGCACAAGTTGTTGAGACACAAAAATAAGGAGGTAAGCCTCACTGTTACTCATTGCCTTAGTGAAATTATAAGGAATACAACTCCTGAAGTTCCTTATAATGTTGACCGAATGAGGGAGATATTGCAATTGATCGTTGAAAGCTTTGATGGGTTAGGTGATATCAAAAGTCATTTTTGGTAAGAGGGTTAAGGTTCTAGAATTGATGGCAAAGATGAGATCATGTGTTATCATGACTGATTATGATTGTGATGATCTTATTCTACAAATGTTTCATCATTTTCTAGTTTCTATCAATGAGGATCATGACAAACCTATCCAGGATTACATGAGAATCATTATGGCATTGATTATTGATGAAAGTGATGATATTTCCCTGCCTATCTTATCTTTGTTGTTGGTTGTTCTGAAGTAAGAACATGTTACTTCTGCAGTTGCTTATAACTTGGTACACAGTGTTTTCAAACAATATGAAGGTAAGCTGAAGCCCTACTTGTTTGATGAAGAGCAGGTGGAAGAAGAGGGGTTGAAATCAATAGTGGTTGATCACGAGAATGCCATACCTCATGATAGATGTTTGACAGAACCCCAAGATGTCTCCTTAGAAGTGCATGCATCAATTCATGTTGAGGATGTGTGCAATAAGATTGACAGAACAACAACCATTAATACACAATTAAAACCATTCTATGAGGCTGATCACTCTAGTGCATATGATAGGCATATTGATAACATATATGATGATGTTTTCCAATCAGCTAATGATGATGATTCAACATCTTATCCTAGTGATGATGCTTACAATGATCCGGGTGTGTTAGCACCTAATCATGATGAAGATTTGGTGTTGGATAAATTTCCTGTTGATGCTGATCTAACTTCTCAGAAGTTATGCATGAAGGATGAAAAAAAAGAAGCTGATTTGGGGAAGCATGATTGTGAATACAAATCAGAAAATTTGTATGAAGATGTTAGTTCTCATGAGTCCCATCATTTGGAAGGCAATTGAAGGTAAGTGAAGACATGATTATTGCAGCCATAAAACATTTTGATGATACTCATAGGTTGATGGAAAATTATTGTTGGAGGGCTCCGGGGACACATAAGAACTTTGAAGGAGAACTTTCCCTTACAGACTTTCAGGCACTCCAACAAGCATTGGTGGTAATGAAATCAAATTACTTACACCTACTTTCTTATAGGGATCATCTTCTCATGCTTGATGAGATCTATTTTGATGCGCTAAAAGGGAAAGAAGAGGAAATGGATAAGCTTAACTATGAGATTAAGGTTACCAAGGATTCTTTGAAAAGCACTCAGACGGCCCTTCAAGAATCAGAAATTTAGGTTGATGAGCTTTGCTTGGAGTTGATCTTGGCTCAACATTCATCATCCACAACAAAAACTCTGGCAGCCACAACACCTGAGGATGATAATGGTATTCATGGTTTGAGGGGAGAACCTCTTATGATGGTCAAGCACGAGGAGCTTTCAGATTTGCATGGGTTTGAGGACGGGTATGATTCAAAAATTTATGATTATGCACATAGCTTGCATCATGGAGATGATGAGTCACCTTTGTTGGAGAGCCGATTGAGGGCTCAAGACATAGTTATGAATGAGTTAGTTGAGCATACACCTTGTGGACCAGCCAACAATGAAGTGCATGCATCCACAAGTGAAAGGGGCACAATCTCTATATTGGTGATGTAGAAATTGCTATTTGTAAGTCATGTGATGAGGAAGTGGATTCTTTTGAGGTTAGCATGATAGATCATAACACTGTTCCATCTTTTTTACATGAGGATTGCAGGGCATCATCTAGTGGGAAAAATGACATTCATGATGATATGTCTCATACACTTATAAGCAAATTAGGATATGTATTTGTTGAAGCTGATTGTAATCATGGGCCTAGTGAGTCACAAGAATTAAAGGAACAAAAGAAAGTCACTGAAGATAAGGTTGTTCAACTCAAAGAAAGGCAGAAAGGGGTAATGGTTGGACCTGCTACACCAAATCTGCAGACTATAAAACATGCTTTAGAGGTAATGAAATCAGATTACATCCATTTGCTTTCTGATAGAGACCTAGCCATTAGGTTTGCAGAGGAGGCTTACAGAGCTAATGCAAAATCTGCCCTTCATGATCTGAGTTGTGAGACACCTCTTGATGCATGTGATGGTAGTAGTGAAGTATGGAATCCAAGTGACTATTCAGGTACTCCATTGGCGCAAGCAAGTGAATTTCACCTTGATTACATAATGAGGTATGCTCATCAATTTTTTTTCAGCCCACATACATACAATTTGACCATGTTTTTGATGATACATAAAGGTGGGTTGGATAAAATATTACATAGATCACTCTGGTATGATGTGCTCCAATCTTCAGAAGATGAATCAAAACCTTGTGGGTCTCCTACTTTGTTTCCACCAGATGGTTCCATACAAAAACAGGAAACAAAGTCTTGGCACATTGGAGTTTCAATTGGTATCATAGACATCTATCTCTTCATTTACAGTGGGTGTGATGGTGTGATGATTTGGTATCTAGGGATTGGTGTAATGGGTACACTACTCCACAATGATCATGATGAGTTGCTTCACAACTCTGCGTGGTAATGATTATATCAGAGTGGCACAACGAAAGTTAGTAGGTTTGGGGAATGGTGGACTTCCAATTTAGCTGTGGGATCCGGGAATTCTATGATGGGTATATTGCTTCATACTATGATAGTGATTGACCGAGTTACGGAGCTCAGACATATCCAATTGATGCAACAGAGATATGGTGGAGCATTCTACAGGTTTACTACACCCCTACCCATTCCTAATCGGAAATGGGAGTGCATTTCTATGGAATTTATCATGGGCTTTCCCAAGACCCAAGGTAGGGACTGTATCTATGTTATGGTTGACAGATTAACAAAATTTGCTCACTTCTTTGCGATTGCAGCCACATACACAACAACATGGGTTGCTGATTTATTCTTTAAGTAGGTATTCAGGCTTCATTGGTTGCCAAGGAGCATGGTTAGTGATAGAGACAATAAGCTCCTGAGTTATTTTTGGGAGGAACTATTCAAATTGAGTGGGACTGAACTCACTCCAAGCACTAGCACCATCCACAAACAAATAGGAAAACAAAGCTTGTTAACAAATGGGTGGAGGGATACCTCAAGAATTATATAGCAGGGCAGCAAAAGGCATGGGTTAAGTGGTTACATTTGGGCGAGTATTGCTACAACACTACCTATCACATGTTTATTCAGATGTCACCATTTATGGCTCTTTAAGGATATGAGGCTCTTAACTTCTTGGATTTGTTGTTTGGGGATAGTAGAGTGCCTAGGGAAAAATATTTACTACAGGAGATTCAAGATATAATGAAGTATTTGAAGGAGAACATTTAGAAGGCATAGAATCAACAGAGGCAGCATGCAGATTTGCACAAGATTGAGTGTTCTTTTGAGGTGGGCGACATGGTTTATTTGATGCTATAGGCTTACAAATAGTCCATTCTCAAGAAGAGTGGTGCAGAGAAATTGAAGCCACGGTATTATGGACCATTTAGGATCTCCAAGAGGATTGGAGAGTGTAATGTCCCTTGCTAATTCTGATGTAAATTTTCCATTTTCAAAACTGAGACATTTCGTCAAATAGTTTGCTTGTATCTTCTTAAACTACTGTTTGTGGATTATTTTTGTGCTTTGATGTTTCAAGATGCTGTTATGAATATGAAGGACTTCTAATTGCAACTACTACAATGCAATTTCTCCTTTTTTATTTTCCAATGCAAAAGAATGACTGAAACTAATGCAACTCTACAGCTACAACATCAAGACAATATGACAAACAATTGGAAAGCAAACCACCAACTCCATATCATTGCAAATATAATGTCTTTGAACTGATTACAATGCTGGTTGTCTTATGTTGGACAATATGAAATGCAAATAAAGACTTTTCAGGCCTCTATGATATGCAAACTTCACTTTCATATATATATGCAAGAACTACAACAACATATCACTGTTATGATAGGCAATACAAGTGCAACTGAAATATACAAAGTTTATAAATGAATTTGAAACCTAGAAATCGAACTTCCTCAAGATGGCAGCGATTGATATGCTGATGATGTGCCAATCAACTCAAGTCGAATCTCCTGAATGATGGGCCTCACACCTGGTTCAACGCCTGGGCAAGCAATATTAATCGAGCTCTTTAAACAATCGAACTCCCTTGACTCTGACTAGCAACAGTTGACAAAATTAGTTACCTGATGATAATTTTGAATGTGGTCTTGACCATTCAAAATTTATTTGATGCACCAAATAAAAATTTCATCAACCATGATGCTGTGGCTCCTTGAAAGTGCCGACAAAGTATTTTAAGTGCGATTTCTCTCTTGAAAATTCCTATTGTCCTCGTCTCCTTTTCGAGCTTGTATTTGCTTTAATAATTGCCTGAGAAATGATTTGTGATTTGTCTTTATCCTAAAAGGATATATTTCGTCCTTCTTTGAAATTGTGTCCCTTCTAGAGTTATCAGCATCCTTAGAATGATCTTCGATTTTCTTCCTCAAGGTATCGATTACTGGTTCTTGTCTTATTCTCTTTTGTTTTTGTCTATATTCGCCAGCGAGAGAAGTCAATATGAAAATATTGAATCGTCACTTCTTGAACACATGACGGCTAGATATAATTCCGATACCTTTTTCCTTTTTGAAATATTCACGATACCTCAAAAATTTGTCTTTTCTTTGCTGACACAAAGATTGGAATTATTCACAAATTTTGTCTCGTCTGTGTCAAAATAAATCATCTTTTCCTGTTAGCTTCAAAATATGAATTTCTTTCAAATCAATCAATTTCTTCATATACTAACAGTTTCTGAATTTGTTCTTCAAATAAATCGATTCTTTATCATATGCAAAATACTCCAAGAAATTAATTCTTTAAATCTTCTGTTGTATTTCCAAATTTGGTCGGAGACCACAAAATTTGGAGTAATCGATCAAATCAGAAATAATCTCCCTTCACAAAGCAACAATACATCAACCATTGCCAAACCCTCAGAAGTATTTGTAACAATACCTAAGCTGCTGCAAATTGATAATCTCTCCAATAAGATACAATAATAAATCAGCTATTATACCCAAAACCAAAGTGCAATAATATCTCAGCTATTGCACAATAAACCCTTGCAATAATACAACAGCTATTGCAAGATTCAAAAATTCCTTGATTAACCTGCAATGACGCACCTGTAGAAACCCTGGATGGATTCCTCAACAATTCCAACTAGGGTTGATCTTGCACAACCGAACCTAGTACTCTGGAGTCTTCAAACCCTCAAGCAAGCAAAGCATTCAACTTCTTACCAACTGGTAATGAGAAATGAGATTCAAGTCAAGCATGCCCAAATGCTAAGCCAATAGCTCCTTATATAGATTTCTCATTGACTTCTCAAGAAGCTTCTAAAAATAATATTATTTTATTTCTTAAGTGACTTTTATAATTTATTATTTTATTTAAGTCACTTTATTAAATTAATTAAATATAAAGTCATCCCTTATGATATATTAATTTATTGGAATAACTTAATAAATAATTAATTTAATATTTCCTCCAATTTGGGGACATGACAGAGAGGTGACTTATAAGTTATAGCTACTGGAGGAGATCAGGGTGCATAATGTGTTCCACATGTCTCGCCTCAAGAAGGCATTGGGACACAATGTAGTTCCTTCTACTGCATTGCCACCCCTTGATGAAGATGGGAAGTTGATTATCATTCCTGAGGCCATTATTGACTCCAAAGAGCGCACATTGAGGAAGAGGGTCATCAAAGAATATTTGGTGAAGTGGAAGGATTTGCTGATGGAGGATGCAACTTGGGAGAGAGAAAATATTGTTGAATCTAGAGTTGAAATTGCTTGAGGACAAGCAATTTTGGGGAGGGCGGGCTATAATGTCCCCTTGCTAGACAATCAACAGGAGTTGTGGTTAGTCTATCACCTTGGTCCCCGTAGATGATCCGGGGGACATTTTTCAATGAAAATTGAAGTGTTCCCAATGCTCCAGATTTCAACACCATCAGAAAAAGAACGACGTCTTGATTCCAACGCACCTTGAACGGGGTGAAAAGGACTCCGTTTGTGCAAGTTACGGCCGGTCAAACTTTTAGTCAAACTGGCTTCAGGGGCGTCCAGAGGATGAAAAAATAACCATCTCGGAAATTGACGGAACTAGCGTCATCACGAAGAGCTCGTCGAGATGATTCCGACTACGTTCGTTTCATTGAAATCCGACATCATATGCTCGAGTTAGAAGCAGTCAAACTTCAGTCAATTTGAGGGTACAGATGATGATGTCATCATACTGACGTGTCAGACCATACTGTATGAAATCCATATGGACGAATTCGTACGAGCCACGTGGCAGGTGACTCAACTGTACTGACCAATCAGCAACTGACATGTGTCCTCCGTACCGATGACGTGGCTCTCCATACCCGACGTGGCATCAGACGTGGCATACAACTCAGCAACAGTCAGCAGACAGCGTTGCAGATTCTGGCGAATGGTGTTTTGACACGTGTCGTATGTTTTTGGCTGAATGCAGTTCAACGGTGGAACAAAATGTGGTTGCAGCGGGCTCGACCCCGCGATCTCTGCCAAAACGGCCGGGCCGTCAGCCGTTGCACCAAACGCAACGGCCTATAACATATATAGCATTGTTTTATTTTATTGTTAAACGGTTCGGGTATTGGTGATAAAGCGGGGCCGGCGGGGTTGGAACCGCCGACCCCACGGCCAGTAAAAAATGTAATTGCCAATAGACCGCGCGACATACCTTGGTATTATAGGGCCACATTGTAATTTTGTTAAGGTTCTGTTAACCGAGCCATAACCAAATGGCTTAATAAAGCCATAAACAAGTAACACCAACTCTAACAATCTAAACCAAAAGCCAAATGGAGATAACAGAGATGTTATACGAGATCATAAGGGAGTTAGATATTTATTTTGGTGGTTAAGTCTAATAAGGCAAATTGTATGTATAAAAAGAGGGGTATAAGCCTTGTTTTTCCAAGTCCAGGTGGTGAGAACGAGAGAATGCTCGGGAGATTTTGCAGACATTTCCGCACATCAGAGGAACGTTATGCTGCTGTGCTTGAAGGAGATAGTCATTGAAGCAATTGTAACTGATTTTGGAGTATAATCGGATCGGTCACTCCATTGGAGAGGGACCCGGAGACGTAGTCCTTAGGGACGAACTCCGTTATCAATTGTGTTTGTTCTCCTCTTTATCTTCTCTCTTTCTTTTCAGTTCATTATCTTGGCAATTATATTATGTTCATTTATTCATTTGAGCATTGTATTAAGTGATCATTTACGTTAAGCACTCTATAAGCAATTGTCCTAGATCCTAAGTAGATCAGTAGACTAACGTGGTGGTTAGGGGACCCTTCTGAGGGAGTTTGTGGCTTGTCAGTCAATCCTTTGGGTTTAATTGGTGTTATTTCCAGCTCAGTGAATTTCAGGGGGGGTCGCAATGAAGCCTTCCAGAGCATTCTTTTGACACTTTGTTCACACTTACTATTTCTAGTAAGTCATGGGGCGATCACCGACCTAGTCAGTTAGTAGCATTTCTATGTTGGGAATGTCCATGAATACTTACCTTGGTTTTATCTTGGCAGTTAGCGTGGTCTGAAACTTTAAGTTTAAATAATGTAAATATTGAAGTTAAATTAAAGATTTAACTTTAGCGTTATTTATTTTATTTAAGTGACTTTATGATTAAGAATCTATAAGGGGGTTTTTAATGACATTTTTATATCATAAAGTTGGCCGCCCAACTTAAGGGAGTCATAAGGGTATAAAAGTAAATAAAACAAAATAAAGTAAAAGGCCAATTTGGGCATGGGAATTGAGGAGTATAAAAGCACTTTCGTAAGCTCATTTGATATTCATGCTCGGAGAAAATATAGATAAGGGTTTGCTGGTCGGATTGAGTATTGGCTTTGTGAGGACGAAACCCCTCACAAGGATATTCAACTACAGGATTGAAAGGCATCACAAGGTTGAATGTTGATAGCTCCATTCAAGGGTTATGTTGGTGATTGATTTTTTCAATTTACAACCATTATACGAGTGAATTGCTGAAGGGTTTTGAGAAGAAGAATAGTCAACAAGATAGAGGAGATATGTGCAAGATTTTTGAGAGAGAAAGGACCATTGTAGAGATCCCAAGTTGGTCGTACCATTCCAGTAGGGGCTGTACCTATCATAAAGGGAGGCGTGAGACTTCCTAGGCCAAACGCCTAGGGTTTGAGCTGATCCTCACCATCTTTGGAGGCGCCTAGGGCTTGGGTATTGCTGCACATCAATTTTACAAAGGAGAAGCTAGGGTTTGGTGATTTGTGGGTGATTTTGTATACTCCAAATTGCTGGTTTTGTAATATCAAACCTGCAACTCTTCATAACAGCAAATGGGTATGCTTCCATTGTATTTCAAATGCTAAATATTGATTTGGCTTGTTATTAGTTTATGCAATTTCTCTTATAAATAAGTTATTTTAGTTATTTGCTTTTTATGCATCTCCTGTCAAGCAAAAAACACAACAAAATCAGAAAAGCAAACACAGAAAAAGCAAAACAAAAAAAACAGCAGATTAGGGTGGGACTTTACACTAAATCCATAAATTTTGTTATGGCTGATGAACTAAAAGCTTCCAATCATCATCATGTGCATGCCAAGTGTTTGATAGAAATCTGACTGACAACCTCTGTGCAACCATTTGGAAATTCATGCACAAAATTTGAAAGATCTTGTGTAGTAACTATGAGTTTTTGTGCAACAATAAAAGGTCTTGCACAACCACTAGGAAAAGTTGGGCAGCCATCAAGATGTCTTACAAATAATTAGAAAAAAGTGTGCAGCCATTGAAAATTTTTACACAAGAATTAAGAACTCTTGCACAACAACTAGGAGATCTTGCACAATGACTAAAGATCTTGCACAACAATAATCATCTCTTACTGCCGAAGTCAGCTCTGACCTCTTAGTTTCATCCATTCATTGCATCCCTTCAAAATCCTACACACAAAACCAAAATTCCTCTCAACCTACCTTTATTTTGTCTTTTGGTGATACAAGATTGATCTTGAACCAAAATGCTCAAACATCAAATTCCAAGGGGAATAGAAGATTGCAATATGAAAAACCATTAAAATGTAAAAGCTACTTCTACAAATATTAAAGTTGTCATTATTTAGAATCTCACAAGAAATCCTAGAACTAAATTTTAACATCAAGTGTAATGGCATGAGCCTAGTGCGAGACATATATACTTTCTTTTGAATCGATAGAAAGAAATAGCCATGAAAAAACAAGGAATATCAGAATATGATTAAAAAAAAGTAATATTGCATCCAAAAAAAACATAGGCTGACCTTGAGAGAACAAAATGACATGCATAGGTTGTCAAGACGGCCTGAAAATATGAACTCCTTTTCAACACCAGCAACCACACTTGGTTGTGTATCACATACTTGCAATTCAAAATCACAAATTTCCTCTGGTTTGCAGCCAAGCTCATCAGAAAGTAACTGAAAAAAGAAAGTCGTAATAGTTGTTAGATGTATTGTCATTGATGTCAAAATATCACACTGTCATATAGATACGTCAAAGCAAATTATATATCACAAGTTTCAGACGGATTCATGACAGATTACACTTTCCGTTTATACAAGCTAAGATGATCGGGTCTTTATTCCAGTAAAGCTTTTAGTGGAGTTTCTATACGTTTTTTCAAGAGACGTCAATGATTCTCCAGACGTAATTGATTCATCAGACACGCGTATTCATTATGCATATTACCTCTGTTTGGACACGCGTTTTGAAAGACAAGTATCATATCTGGTTCTATGTGTCTAAAGACTATGATCAATTTATAATTGATGATGTTCAGTGCGTGCTAACAAATTAATAGTCAAAGATAACTAATCGCGGCTCTAAGAGACATGTTCTTCCCTTTTTTCAAAAGACGTGTTGATCAATCTATGAAAGGGATGCGTATTTTCCTCTAAAAAACGTATTTGATAAATGAATTTATTAAAATTTCCATGAGACATGTTATCTTTGAAAAGAATGTTTATTATAAACACAAGTATCAAATGACGTGTTTTTGAAAGAACACGAGTTAAGGAAATTCTATCTTGAAGAGACACCAATAGGTGTTATGAATTTCAACCAAGCGTATCTATGAAATAAGGAGAAGCGAATCTATGAAATAAGCAGAAGCGACGCCTATTAAAAGGTTTCACAAAAGACATATTTTTTCCTGAAGAAAGACATCTGATCTGAAATAACAGATTTTACCATGAAATGAAGTTTAGAATAAAAGCATGCAAATTAATGACCCCTTCTCAAACCTGATATTTCCAGTGACCGTTGGCCTTTTTCAGGAAACCCGAAGGCTAGTCGGAAGGTAAAATTAGGGTTTCCTATTTCTGGGGATGTCTTTGCTCGGAGTTGGTGGATCTGACGGCGGATTCTTTCTGGGTTTTCAGAGAGCTTCGCAGTGGTATGATCATTTCGGCATTCAGAGCATTTTCTAGAATTTACTATTTTTAGTAAATTCTATTTTTGGCAGTATACAAGTTGGTCTCAGGTAGTTGACTTTCCCCTTCAGTTGTCTCAAGTGGCGTATTCAGTTTCGGGCTTCAGAATGCAGTTTGGAGAGTTGAACTCATTTCACTTAAAAATAACATTATAATTTAGTTGTTATTTTATCACCTTGGCCTAGTCAAATAACTTAATGTTATTTTAAAAGGTGGACTTGAAGGGTGGCGCCATCATTGAGGTTATATTAAAATTATATTGAATTTATCAAGTCAAAACTAAGCCTTAAGGAGGACGCATTTATTTAAGTGAGAAATTTAATGAAGTCAAAATTAAAGATGCTTGGAAAAGGACGCCATTTCTTGGGATTAGGGTTTTGACTTTGGAAAAGAAGTTAGGGTTTCAAGGAAGGTCCACAGAAGCTTATAAAAGACAGCCTTGGGTTCTCATTTGAGCATCTTTTGTCTATGCTATTGTTATGCTGCCAAAATGGTTGCTGGATTGCTTTGAGGAATGAATGCCTCCTAGCCTTGGCTCGACTTCGTGCTTGAGAGATAGCACCTAGTGGAGAGGATTGCTTATTTTGAGTGAGTTGTAGTGAGGTTTGCATTGTAGTGTTGTTTTGCCATTAGAAGTTCAGTTTCTTGCATTTTATGTCATTTTCTGGAGTTGCTGATAACAAGGCTGAATCTGTAGTTTCACTCGTAAATCAGAAAACAAAAATAATCTCATTTTGGGTATTGTGTCATTGCATTTTATTGGTAAGGGCGCCCTTTCATGAATATTTGCAGATTTTAATACGAAGCTTATGATTTTATAATGCAAATCCGTCATTCCTTGAAAGCCGTACTTTCTGGAGTGCATTAGGATTCGTGTCAGTAATTAATAACCATTTTTAGATGCCATTTCTTATTACTAAGTTAGGCGCCATCATTTTGAGGGTCTATTGCATCAGATTTGAGATCATTTGGGTGAGAAATGAGAGAGTTATGAGCATATGAGTAAATTCATAGGTTGCTGGTTTTTCAATTTAAAGTGCAGATTTGTGATAAACCAGAATTAGAATCTTGATCATTGAAGAGTTGTATTGTTTTGGCACTCTATCCAAGCTAAGGAGAGTTCTTTATGATGTATTGTTAATCTTTCGAATTCCTAAGCTATTGGCAGGCGGATGATCCTCATTTTGTAAACTGACAGTAGTACTGGCAGTCATTTTCAAATCTGATTTGTAATGCTCTCTTTCATTATGAAGTTGTTTTGTAATAGATACATCTCCGCCCTATGGTAGCTACTTTCCCACTCTGGGTTAGCAAGCACATTCTGGGTGTTGAGTACTTTCAGCTTTTCAGTATTTCTTTCAAGCATTGTACTCTGTAACACTCCGCCATATGGTCGCCCCTCACTCCATACTGGATTGGGTAGCACATACTTGGTGTCGAGTTCCCTTTCAGCACTTAGTGTAGAAGATCCTCTGACCATATGCTCGCCATCATCGGCGCCATTCTTGGTTAGAGTTCCTGCATAAGCAATTTGATTTAGATCCTCTGACCAATGCTCACACCTTGCCCACATCGGGATCCTGGTGTACATTCTGGTTAGAGTTGCTTCAGCACGTTTTGGGTTTAGCTGCTAACCTTAACGGGTGCATTTGTTTCTAATTTGTAATTTGAAAAACGAAAAAATTGGCTCGGAATATTTCAGTGGTATCAGAGCCAAGATCTTGCCATCCTGTGAACAATCCGTCTATGAGTGACAGAGAAAAGAGGTACTTTGCAAGAGAAGACAAGAAGGTTGGAAAACAGTTCCAGCTTTATCAACCTCCAGAAGGTCAGACAGCTTCAGGAATCTTGAGGGCTCATTGGGAGTCTTCTCAGGAAACAGACATGGCAGAAGGTGAGAGGTCAGTTGGGGGTAACGAGAGGATTACCAACAACAGAGATGACAGTGGGAAAGGGAGAGATGGGAGAGAAAGATCCATGAGTCCAGGAAAGAGATTTGAAAGAAAGATGGATGCCTTGATGGACATGGTATCTCTCATGATGGGGAAAGTGGGCCAGAACACCACTCCACAGAACAACTCAGGGCATAGAGGGGAGCATAGTGCTTCCAACCAGCATGATGAGCATGCAGCTCGGACGGTGTCAAACAACACTTACATTTCCTCCAGGCCATTCAAACCCACCTTTTTGGCACCTGTAAACAATCAGCCAGATCCTGAAGAGAATGCTTCATTCGTGGAGCAGTTGAGACTGGGTCGTGCAGAGTATGATTCTCTACCTGCCGACATCAGGATGGATATGTCCTATAACGATTTCATGGATCATAAAAGGAAAAACAAAGGACAAGGGAGACACTATGATCAAAGAAGACCATCAAACCAAGGAGACTTGTACCAAGCTGTCAACAAGGTGACACTTCCACACTTTGACGGGAGTGATTCCAGTTCAGCCCGAGCTTGGATTCAGAAGCTGGATAACTATCTAGCTCTCAGACCTATGGCAGAAGAAGAAGCGATCAAGTTCGCTACGCTACACCTTGATGGGGTGGCGCACGAGTGGTGGTACCATGGCTTAATTACTCTGGGTCATCGGTCTATCACAACTTATGAGGAGTTCACTACTAGGCTCATCGAGAGATTTGAAAAGAAGGATCCTGAAATTCATTTCAGAGAGCTTGCACAATTGAGACAGTATGGCACAGTTGATGCCTACATTGCTGAGTTTCAGAGACTCTCAGTCATGGTGACTGGAATCACGGAGAGAAGACTGGTGATCCTCTTCAGTGAAGGTTTGACAGAACCGCTCAAGGGTTGGATTAAAGCCTTTGATCCACCAACCCTGCAAGAGGCCATGAAGAAGGCAAGAAACATGGAGTGGGCTGCTCCTAAGGCGAAGTTTCAATCTAACTCCCCCTTTCAGAAAAGGGATAAAGGGAAAAGACCTCAGCATAGACCTCCTTTGCGACCTCAGCATAAGGAGTTCAAACATCATAATCCTCATGTCACCAGATTGGATCCTGAAACCCTGAATGAGCTCAGAAGAAAAGGGTTGTGTTTCCGGTGCAGGGAAAAATGGTCTCAGGATCATGTTTGCCCTAAGGGAGTTAAATTCAATCAGATTGAGTACTATTCTGCTGGTGAAAGTAGTTCTGATTTTTCCGACCAGCAATCTGATTTTGAGGAGAGTGAAGTAGAAGGAGCTCCAGAAGAGTCCGGAGATGAGAAGGAAAGTGGAGGAGTCTTGGCTCAGCTTTCGAGTTTCCAAAGAAACGAATCATTCAAGGTTCGAGGGATGGTCAAAGGGCAGCGAATCGTTGCCTTGATCGACACTGGAGCAACACATAACTTCATTGATGAAGTTGTGGTAGCAAAGAAGGGGCTGCAAACTGAGGAGTTTGAAGGGTTCAAGGTCATGGTTGCCGATGGTTTCCATATTACATGCACAAAGAAAATCTCGAACATGACCATGCAATTGGGAAATTACGAAGTCAAGGATGACTTCTATGTAGTCCACATTGGAGATACTGATGCCGTCCTAGGCATTCAATGGCTGCGTTCTCTTGGGGAGATCTCCTTGAATTTGCAGACTATGGAGCTGAAGTTTCAGTCTGATGGGAAGAAGATAGTGCTCAGAGGAATGTCTAATGGGGGCCCTCGGGTTGTGTCATTCAAAAGAATGGCAAGGCTGATACGTCACGATCAAGCTGAGTGGGTTGCCGAATGCATGATCCTTCCTGATAGTCCTGTAGAGACTAAACGTGACCAACCTCCTGATATTCAGTCCCTACTCACGAAGAAGAGCAAAGTCTTTGCAGATTTGCCTTCTGGACCACCACCTGAACGGGGTTCAGAACATATCATTGAGCTCAAGGAAGGAGCTAAACCGGTGATTACAACTCCATACCGGTACCCGAAGAGGCAAAAGGATGAAATCGAGAAGAATATTCAAGAACTCTTGGAGATGGGTTTCATTCGCCCAAGCAAGAGCCCCTTTGCATCTGCAGTGGTCCTGGTGAAGAAGAAGGATGGTACCATGCGCATGTGCGTGGACTATCGTGCTCTGAATCAGAGCACCATCAAAAACCGATACCCCATCCCCAGAATAGATGAGCTCATTGATGAGTTACATGGGGCCAAGTTCTTCTCAAAGATCGACTTGAGATCGGGTTACCATCAGATTCGAATGAGGGGATCTGATGTGGAGAAGACAGCTTTCAGATGTCACTATGGCCATTTCGAATTCTTAGTCATGCCATTTGGGTTGACTAACGCTCCGGCTACCTTTCAGTCTTGCATGAACCGTGTTTTTCAGAATCAGTTAAGGAGGTTTGTGTTGATATTTTTTGATGACATTCTGATTTACAGTAAGACTTGGGAAGATCATCTCAAGCACTTGGAGGAAGTGCTTAGTATCTTGGAATCTGAGAGTTTGTTCGCAAAAGCTTCCAAATGTGAATTTGGAATGGAGGAGTTGTTATACCTTGGCCACATAATCAGTGCTGAGGGAGTAAAGGTGGATCCGGAAAAGATCAAAGCAGTAGTTGATTGGCCACCACCTGAGAATTTAACTCAGTTGAAAGGATTTCTGGGTCTTTGTGGTTTCTATCGGAGATTCGTAAAGGGGTATTCACAGAATGCTGCTCCTCTTACTGATCTCACCAAGAAGGGAGCCTTTGTTTGGTCAGAAAAGGCTCAAATTGTTTTTGACAAGTTCAAAAAGATCATGAGCTCGTGTCCAGTCTTAGCTATTCCGGATTTCTCCAAGCCATTCGAGCTGCAGTGTGATGCATCAGGTGAAGGAGTTGGGGCTGTCCTGATGCAAGGCAAACACCCTATAGTGTTTGAGAGCAGAAAATTAAGGGGTGTCGAAAGGACATATTCAATTTATGACAAAGAAATGCTTGCCATTATGCATGCATTAGCCAAGTTTAGGCAGTACTTGGTGGGGAACAAATTCGTGGTTAAGACTGACCACAATAGCCTCAAGCATTTCATGCACCAGAAGGACCTAAATGAGAGGCAACAGAAATGGGTGAGTAAGCTTCAAGCTTACGACTTTGACATTGAATATGTCAAAGGGAAAAATAATATCGTGGCTGATGCTCTATCCAGAAGACCTCATCTTAGCTCATTGTGTGAGCTTACTGCAGATTGGAGAGACATGTTGCTTGCTGATTATGCCAAAAATCAGTTTGCAACCAGCATTCTTGAGGGTACTTTTCAGGATGAAAGGTACAAGGTGATTGAGGGATTGATCCATTATAAGGGAAGAATCTTCCTGGTGGCTGATTCTAAGCTGAAGAAGAAGATCCTTTTGACTTTTCATGATATTCCAGTTGCTGGTCACCAAGGTTTTTTCAAGACATATAGGCAGATCCGAGAAAGATTTTCTTGGAAAGGGTTGAAAGGTGAAGTACAACGCTACATTCAGGAGTGTCCGGTTTGTCAAGTGAATAAGAATGAGCATACATTACCGGCCGGTTTGCTGCAACCACTCCCTATTCCCAATCAAAAATGGGAAAGTATCTCGATGGATTTCATCACCGGGTTGCCCAAGGCCCAAGGGAAGGATTGTATTTATGTAGTGGTGGATAGGCTAACCAAATTTGCTCATTTCTTCGCCATTACTAGCACTTTCTCTGCAGCACAAGTGGCAGATCTGTTTTTTCGAGAAGTGTTTAGGCTGCATGGGTTGCCAAAGAACATTGTAAGTGATAGGGACAGCAAGTTCCTAAGTACCTTTTGGCAAGAAATCTTCAGAATGAGTGGTACTGTGCTCACTCCAAGCACTAGTTACCATCCCCAAACAGATGGTCAAACTGAAATAGTGAACAAGTGGTTGGAGGGCTACTTGAGAAACTATGTGTCAGAACAACAAAGAGCTTGGGTCAAGTGGCTGCATATAGGCGAGTATTGCTACAATTCGTCCTTCCATATGTCGATTAAGATGTCTCCTTTCTTGGCACTTTATGGGTATGAAGCACCTAGTTTTGCAGATTTGGTGTTTGGTGACAGCAAAGCACCCCTAGCCAAGGATTTGTTGCAGCATAGTCAAGACATAATGAAATCCTTGAAGGATAATTTGCAGATTGCACAAAATCAGCAGAAGTTGTATGCTGATCAGAAGCGTGTTGAGCATTCTTTCGAGGTTGGGGATATGGTCTATCTTCGATTACAACCTTATAGACAATCTACTCTCAAGAAGAGTGGAGCTGAGAAGCTCAAACCTCGCTTCTATGGGCCATTCAGGGTCATCAAAAAAGTTGGGGCAGTAGCTTATGAATTAGAGCTACCTTCTGATAGCAGAGTGCATAACGTCTTCCACGTGTCTCGCCTCAAGAAGGCACTTGGACATAATGTGGTTGCTTCATCACAGTTGCCACCTTTGGATGAAGAGGGACAGTTGGTTCTAATTCCAGAGGAGATACTTGAATTCAGAGAACGTTCTTTGAGGAAAAGAACCATCAGAGAATACCTGGTGAAGTGGAAGAACCTGCCTATGGAGGATGCGACTTGGGAAAGTGATGAGATTTTGCAGCATCCTGGCTTGCGATTGCTTGAGGACAAGCAATCTTGGGGAGGGCGGACTGTAATGACCCCTTCTCAAACCTGATATTTCCAGTGACCGTTGGCCTTTTTCAGGAAACCCGAAGGCTAGTCGGAAGGTAAAATTAGGGTTTCCTATTTCTGGGGATGTCTTTGCTCGGAGTTGGTGGATCTGATGGCGGATTCTTTCTGGGTTTTCAGAGAGCTTCGCAGTGGTATGATCATTTCGGCATTCAGAGCATTTTCTGGAATTTACTATTTTTAGTAAATTCTATTTTTGGCAGTATACAGGTTGGTCTCAGGTAGTTGACTTTCCCCTTCAGTTGTCTCAAGTGGCGTATTCAGTTTCGGGCTTCAGAATGCAGTTTTGGAGAGTTGAGCTCATTTCACTTAAAAATAACATTATAATTTAAATGTTATTTTATCACCTTGGCCTAGTCAAATAACTTAATGTTATTTTAAAAGGTGGACTTGAAGGGTGGCGCCATCATTGAGGTTATATTAAAATTATATTGAATTTATCAAGTCAAAACTAAGCCTTAAGGAGGACGCATTTATTTAAGTGAGAAATTTAATGAAGTCAAAATTAAAGATGCTTGGAAAAGGACGCCATTTCTTGGGATTAGGGTTTTGACTTTGGAAAAGAAGTTAGGGTTTCAAGGAAGGTCCACAGAAGCTTATAAAAGACAGCCTTGGGTTCTCATTTGATCATCTTTTGTCTATGCTATTGTTATGCTGCCAAAATGGTTGCTGGATTGCTTCGAGGAATGAATGCCTCCTAGCCTTGGCTCGACTTCGTGCTTGAGAGATAGCACCTAGTGGAGAGGATTGCTTATTTTGAGTGAGTTGTAGTGAGGTTTGCATTGTAGTGTTGTTTTGCCATTAGAAGTTCAGTTTATTGCATTTTATGTCATTTTCTGGAGTTGCTGATAACAAGGCTGAATCTGTAGTTTCACTCGTAAATCAGAAAACAAAAATAATCTCATTCTGGGTATTGTGTCATTGCATCTTATTGGTAAGGGCGCCCTTTCATGAATATTTGCAGATTTTAATACGAAGCTTATGATTTTATAATGCAAATCCGTCATTCCTTGAAAGTCGTACTTTCTGGAGTGCATTAGGATTCGTGTCAGTAATTAATAACCATTTTTAGATGCCATTTCTTATTACTAAGTTAGGCGCCATCATTTTGAGGGTCTATTGCATCAGATTTGAGATCATTTGGGTGAGAAATGAGAGAGTTATGAGCATATGAGTAAATTCATAGGTTGCTGGTTTTTCAATTTAAAGTGCAGATTTGTGATAAACCAGAATTAGAATCTTGATCATTGAAGAGTTGTATTGTTTTGGCACTCTATCCAAGCTAAGGAGAGTTCTTTATGATGTATTGTTAATCTTTCGAATTCCTAAGCTATTGGCAGGCGGATGATCCTCATTTTGTAAACTGACAGTAGTACTGGCAGTCATTTTCAAATCTGATTTGTAATGCTCTCTTTCATTATGAAGTTGTTTTGTAATAGATACATCTCCGCCCTATGGTAGCTACTTTCCCACTCTGGGTTAGCAAGCACATTCTGGGTGTTGAGTACTTTCAGCTTTTCAGTATTTCTTTCAAGCATTGTACTCTGTAACACTCCGCCATATGGTCGCCCCTCACTCCATACTGGATTGGGTAGCACATACTTGGTGTCGAGTTCCTTTCAGCACTTAGTGTAGAAGATCCTCTGACCATATGCTCGCCATCATCGGCGCCATTCTTGGTTAGAGTTCCTGCATAAGCAATTTGATTTAGATCCTCTGACCAATGCTCACACCTTGCCCACATCGGGATCCTGGTGTACATTCTGGTTAGAGTTGCTTCAGCACGTTTTGGGTTTAGCTGCTAACCTTAACGGGTGCATTTGTTTCTAATTTGTAATTTGAAAAACGAAAAAATTGGCTTGGAATATTTCAGACGTGTTGATCAATCTATGAAAGGGACGCGTATTTTCCTCTAAAAAACGTATTTGATAAATGAATTTATTAAAATTTCCATGAGACATGTTATCTTTGAAAAGAATGTTTATTATAAACACAAGTATCAAATGACGTGTTTTTGAAAGAACACGAGTTAAGGAAATTCTATCTTGAAGAGACACCAATAGGTGTTATGAATTTCAACCAAGCGTATCTATGAAATAAGGAGAAGCGAATCTATGAAATAAGGAGAAGGGACGCCTATTAAAAGGTTTCACAAAAGACATATTTTTTCCTGAAGAAAGACGTCTGATCTGAAATAACAGATTTTACCATGAAATGAAGTTTAGAATAAAAGCATGCAAATTAATAAAACTCGATTTACAACAAATGGATTTGTTTTATGAAAGGATATTCTTGAAGGTTGCAAGTATTGTTGTATTCTTTCAGTTAAGGGGTGCAATGTTTGAGTAAGATATATGAATGACATCTCATTCAAGGCTTGAGGTGTGGTTGTGTAGTTGAAGTTTGCAGTTCAGTCAGATTTCTACCTCCTTGTGTGGGCTGAAGGTGATATTATTGATCACATAGAGCAGTTTGGAGAGTTAGCATTGTGCAGATCAGATTGAAGGCAATCTCACTTCCATCAAGTCAAGGTTTGGTGCCTTGCATTAGGGGTTGATGCTCCTTGTAGGCAGGTGTCTACTAAATTTTGTAGAGGTCTAGGTGTTCCTTGTGGAATTCAATCTACTAAATCATCTAGTTGTAAATTTGTAGGTTGGAGCCTACTTTGAAAATTATTATTTTAATAAATTGTGTCAACTTGGGGAAATTGATTCAAATCAAAAGGTTGTTTTTTAAACAAGTTAAAAAATTAAGAAATAAAAGTTTTGTAATTGATTTACTGATTCACCCCCCCTCTCAGTAAATCTTTTGTGCTCTTCAATAGTAAGACGCTAAATGATGATATTTATTGCAACATATCTAAATTTCTCCAAACAAATCAAATTTATTAAGTATGAAAATAATCTTAATACTTCAATCCCAATACAAAGAAAGCTGATTTTTTTAAGAACATACACGTAATGATAATTGTTAATTGCAAGGAAGAAACATCTTTCATTAATTGAACATTAAAAGCAAGTCAGTAGAAGATGATATAAAAATTATGCAGAACACTAATGCTAAATTGCATTGTAAGATATATCAACAGTTACCACCAAAAGGAAACCAAAGGTAATAAGATGCATAGCCGTGTAGAAAAATCATATCCATGGTGGAATCTTCAATTGCTAACTAATTATGTTATCTGAAAAAAACTCATACATGTCCATAACCCTCCAAAAGATTAAAAAAATGAAAGAACCTATTTAGAGAATTTTATCAGGCAATTTCTTCCAATACCTCTAGTAAAAGCAGATGATGCTCCTTACTCTCAGAATCTCCAACTTTTCCATCCTTTTGATCTTTCCCTGGCTTTTCATCACCATTGATTATTGACATGCATTTGGCAATTGAATCTTGTTGCTTGTTAACTTCAGCCTGTAAAGGATTAATTATTATTCTATGAATTCAATTACAACAAAATTGATTTTCACAAGATCAGAGTAAGCTGGTCATTTTGCACATGCATCATTGCTAATAAAAAATATGTCTCAATTTTAAACAAAAATTCAACATAGTTATTCTCCAGGAAAAAATTTAATAGGTGTATTACATTTGAATAACAACTAGATATAATTTCTACTCATTTTAATCAAGACAAAAAATATTTTATTTTACAATATCTATCAGCAAGTGTAGTAGTCCATGGACAAACTTATCATATCTGATCCCAAAATGGTTCTAGAATACCAGAATCAAACTCTTGACAATCATATGCAGATATTGATGTATGGATGTAATTTTCCGTGTTAAGAAAAATAAATAGGAAACATATTTAATTTCAAATATATATTAGAACTCAATGTAATTAACAGTGAAATATATGTTTGGACTTGTTGACGTGTGTTTTATGACCACGCCAACACAGAATAAAATGTCCAACGGTCACTCTATTCTCTCTTGATCAAAGTATTTTGCATGCTAAGATTGCGTGAAAGTTCATGCGTTCAACTCCAAGGTTCCTTCTATCGCGAATAGACTCAGTTGGTTGATGTGAATATGCTGGGTATTCCAAGGGGACTTACGTAATTGTTCAACTCTGTGAAGCAGTTAAGACATGAATGATTTGACAATGAGG
Organism: Sequoiadendron giganteum; assembly: GCA_007115665.2. Classification (NCBI taxonomy): domain Eukaryota; kingdom Viridiplantae; phylum Streptophyta; class Pinopsida; order Cupressales; family Cupressaceae; genus Sequoiadendron; species Sequoiadendron giganteum. The sequence goes on along the minus strand of CM021105.1, from coordinate 666,414,785 downwards.
CTTTGATTCCTAAGTTAACCGAGAGAATGCTGAATTTAAAAGGATAAGGGGTAGGGATTCTACAATCTATTTCTAAAGGGTGGAATGCGAGGATTGACTTCGACAATCTTCAAACCAGACTTTGTTTCGTCTCCCCTTCGGACAACTCTGACAAAGTTGGTGCAATCTTCAAAGGATGAGTAAGATATTCAAATTATGATTCAACACGCGCACCCCATCACAACGATGCAAGTGAACACACGAATCACAACCAAAGTTAGGTAACAATATTCTAGTTGACCACGCAGGGCAGACTTACCGTCAGCAAGCCCGCTAGTGGTATCGATAAAGGAAGACTTGTCCAAACCAAACACCACACTCCACAATTAACAACTACTTGCATGAAATGAAAGTCTACTTTACTCTAATCTACTTGAATTGGATAGACGAAAAAGTCTTGTCAACTTCTCACAACAAAAGAAAGAATCACCAATCAATGAAAATCTTCATATTATGAGAGTCTTACACAACAACCTTTTACAAAAACCTTCAAAGGGAAAGCTTTTCTTTCCTTTTCAAACTAAGCTAACTCCTAGCTCTACTCTCTAACTATTCTAACTTCTATCTTCTCTACTCTCTAATTTCTTAATCTAATCTAATAATTTACAAATGAGAGGGGATGCCCCTTTTATAGTTGGCCCAGTCCAACGGATGACTTAGATCTAATTACAATAAAGGGCTCAGATTGAGCCACATATGCCCTAATTAGGGTTTCTGCCCTAAAAGCCGCCACAGAGAGGAGTGGAGCAATGAATGCACAGAATATTCTCCACTCCTCCGCAAGAACCACTATGAGCAATTAATGCCCACCATCATCAACAAATTCTCATCCAGAAATGTGTTCCCACTATCTGCTCGCCAATTCTGTTGCACCAGGAGGAGGCAAGCACACAACAACACTCGGTTCAAATCCTCCTTGCAAAAAGTTCTTCTTTGTTAAGTCTTCCTGTTGCTTTCATTCCTGGATGCATTTCTCTCTTGTAACTTTCACATTTCTTCAGCTCACTGCCTTGGGCGTGTTTAGCCCCTTTTGCACCACGTTCTCAATGCCCTAGGCAAATCTTCAATGCCTTTTCCTTTTCCAAAGTTGCAACGTTGTCCATCTTCATCACCCCAAGTCCTCACGCTCTGGCTCTGGTGTTCATCCTGCAAAACAAAAAGAAGAGCATCAGAACGCTTACAATATAAATTCACTTTACTTACCCAATTCCCACATTTTGACCTCCAAATTTCTTCCCTGTGAGTGTGCTTGACCTCTTGTTGTTTCATTTTCTCTTTCCTTAGACAACCTTATCTGCTTTATGAATTTCACCCACTGTAATCCAGGCGCTCATTTTGACATCACTAGCCAAGGCATTTTTGTAAAAACATCTCCTTTTATTTTCGCCGTAGAAAATTTATTTTCTCCTAGGAAATACATTAAACTGGCGCCAGGCAAAAATCTTTGCCGAAAGAGCACGAGCAAGGTGTGGAAAAGATTTAAATCATCTCCCAGTGGGAAATGTCCAATACCCAGAAGAAATCTCCCTTCGGAACTCATTGTTTTCATGTGTATCCAGACGAAGGGGTAAGTTTAATTTTTATTATTTTTGAAAAATAATAAAAATTGCTAAGGTTCACCCATTTTTATTCAAGATGCCTTCCACACCTGCAATCTTCAATTTCTCTGCCTTGGCACTTTCCTTGATTTTCCTGAAAAACTTCCCATCTAGCTCTGGGCGCATATCACACTTGCTGTTGAAAATTTCCAACTTCATCTCAACCTTGGGCGTATTTCTCACTCTTACAAAATAATTAAAATTTTAAATCACCCATGAGGGGCGCATTTGAGGGTGTGAGCTTCCACTTTATCCATTTTATCTTTCCACGCCTTAGCAATTTTTTCCTTAGGAAAAATTCCTAGGAAAAATTTCATATTTTAAATCACCCATGGAGGGCGCATTTGATTTCATGCATCAATTTTTACCTTTATCCCTTAGGCACTTTCACGCCTAGAAGCTTACACTTTATTTTACCTCACAAGGGCGCATATTACCTATATCACTTCCACTTCAAGGCGCATTTGAAGGGGTGGGGAGGAATTCCCCACACCTTAGTGACCTTTCATCTCCCTTGGGCGCAAATGGCATTTGAAGAGGGAAAACATGGGCGCATTTCACCTAAGGTGAGGAAACTTTATTTGCCTTAGCACATTTTCCCCTTACCTTATCCACGCTTTTCCTTATGTGGCCACCTTGGGCACATTTTCCATGGGTAGGAGGAACTTGTGGGCGCATTTGAAGGGGTGGGGAGGAATTTCCCATGCCTTCATGACCTTTCATCTCCCTTGGGCGCATTTTAGCATGGCCTCTTCCACTATTGAGCGCATTTCTCCTAGTCATCTTCCAAATGAGGGCGAATATGGGGTAGCATGAAGGAATTTCCATGCCTTAGCATTTTTTGCTATGCCTTCACTCTTTGTGGGCGCATTTCACATATCTTCATGCTAGTTTTCATCCATGAATTTCCAACGCCCTAGCCATGCCTTGGCCTCCTATTTTTAGCAAATCCAGAGAAATAAGGGTTTTCATGCATCCTTCCTGTTCTGAGCTGGGGTAGGCGTGGTTGTGCTTCTACTGACTTTTCCACCTTGTTTATATTCTCTGCCCAGCCTGGCATGCTATTTTTAGCAAACCCTAGAATTGATTGACCTCTGCAGCTCTGTTTGTCTTGAAATTTTCTCCACCTGATCTTGATGACTTAAGTGTCCTATTCACACCTGCCTCTGGGACAGACATGCTATTTATAGCCGTGAGGTGACTTACTAAAAATAGTAAGTATTCAGATCGTGCTCAAATTTTGCCAGTAGGCAGCCTAGAAAATGTTGATCATGGTGGCGTGCTTCATTTTGACAACTCTGCATTTCATTCCATCTATTTTTAGGCATAGCAGTGGAAACCCCAATTCTGACTTGCATGTACTCTGGACTGTTCCTATTTGACTTGATTTTTGTTGCCTGTCATCTGCTTGCTGAGCTAAAGTGTTGGGTAGCTGTTGGGTGAAACTGCTATTTATAGTAAATGTCTGGAAAATGTTCCATCTGATGTCGGATGAGTTTGCATGTCACAATACTCGTGGCATCTCAAAAAACCCAGAAAAACCTAGAAAAATGGTAACATGCGGGCACTGGCTAAAAATAGTAAGTCCCTGAAAACTAATCCATTATGCTTGCATGTCACACCATTGCGAAGCCCTCGCAAAACCCATGAGGAATATCCTAACATGCATTGAAAATCACTGCATGCAAACCCTAAAAATAGCCTCGGAAGGCTGTACCGTTGAAAGTCACCATCGCGAAGGTCTTGAAAAACCTAGATCCATTCTCCAATTACGCATTTGAAAATCATATGCCTAAACCCTAGAAATGGCCTCTGAAGGTTGAACTGCTAAAAATAGCCAGTTGTCTGAATTTGTTCAAATTTCATGTGTAGGCACCCTGAAGTTGCCTAGATGTGCTGAAGTAGTTAGAATCCCAAAATCCTGAGGAAAAGGCCTCCATATTAGGTACTTACTAAAAATAGTAAGTTGTCAAACTTCAGTAAGATTTCAATGGGATCCTGTCTGGAAGCCTTCTGACAACAATGATAAGCTCAGATGTCAATTAGCCAACTCAATTTAACTTCAAACTGGCCTGAAGGATGAAACCCTAATTTCACAAACAGCCAAAATTTGCATCAGATCAAACGAATAGGACATCCTCGAAAGGACAAAAAGATCAAAGAAAGAAAGAGACAAAACAACCCAAAAACCAAAGCCAAAAGACCAGAATAGAGCAAAAATTAGGGGGTCCCCATTTGAATGGGGCGATGTGTGAAAAGGTCACAACAAGACTTTTTGGTTATTACCTATCAAAATTTAATAAAAGCTGTCAATTTTATCAACTATTTTACTTGTATATGACAAATTCGATAATCAACTTACTGAAAACTTTCCATTAATTCTTACCGTGGAATAAATCCACCATAAGAAAAATGAATAAATATATGCACACTTACATTGCATAAAATATTAACATAAGGCATTTTATCATGTAATCAACTTACTAAAAACTTTCCATTAATTCTTACAACTGAATAAATCCACCATAAGGAAAATGAATAAAAATAAATACATTTACATAGCATGAATTATTAATATAAGACATTTATTATCTCCAATGCTTGAGTAAGAAGAGAGAAATGATTGCGATGCCTAAAATCTGTCAACTATTACTAACCTCATAAGAAGCACCAACTCTGATTAAAGCATTGTGGGGAAAGAAAAAAAAACAATTTGTATTTAGAAGGGCTATCATTGGTGTCACAAATATTTCAAGTTACTAGTCTCAAAAGAACAAAGGTTAGTAAAGATACCTTTAAATTTACTTGTCCTAAATGTAAAAGGTAGTTGATGATAATGGAAAAAAGTGAAGACAAGTAGATTTTAAGACAAGTTACCAAAAAAGTAATTATTCCATATAATAAACTTATGCATAAAGGGGAAAGTAATCACAAATAGGCCCTCAAACATTAGGTTAGCTATCAAAAATATAGATTAGTTATAGAGATAGTATGCATAGACTATTTCGGTCAAGTTTTGTGACCAAACTGCTATTGATGGTTCTTAGTCCTAAGTTGATTTTCATAACGTCTCATGCGACTGTCTTAGTAATTGGAGATAGGTAATTTTGGAGCTAGAGGGAAAACAAATTTAAGAAGAGATTTCTAGACTATTGATCAAATCCTCATACTCCAAGCTATTATTGAGGAGGCTCACCAACAGTCTTCAAAAGTCTTTTGTTTTGCTTTGTTGAATTTAGGAAGGCCCTCAACTTTATTCTAAAAAACTTGTTGCTTTTGAGGTTATGTGATTGTGCCATTTCAAGCTCTCTTAGCACAACCACTAGGAGATTCTACAAGATGGTGATTGGCCCATTTCAGACTCCGTGTGATTTCTCTAGCTTTGTTAAGAACACAATTAGTGTAATGTTCCCATTTTTGGGTTCTCTTGCATTGCAGTTGGCTCTGACCTACTCGGTGTGTGCTAGCCTTATTAGAGGGGTTATTTGATGTTACTACAGATGATCTAAAGGACTCATATGACATTTTCCGAAATTATTTCCGGTTTTGTTGTGTTCTCCAAGATCCTTGGAGAGAGAATCTATTTATAGTAAGTCACTCAGTCAGGTTCGATTCTCATTATTCATCATCGGTCACTCCAATGCAATCAGATTTCGATTCCGGTGCTTTTCGATAGTTGTCGTAACTTGGATGTATTAATGAGCTATAATTTAATTATTTTTACTAAGGTTGTGTTGTGACCTTTTCACACATCACCCCTTTCAAATGGGGACCCCCTAATTTTTGCTCCATTTTGGTCTTTTGGCTTTGCGTCTCTCTCTCTCTCTGGTCTTTCCGTCCTTTCGGGGATGTCCCATCGTTTGACCTAGGTTGAAATATTGGTTAAGTCTGTGAAATTAGGGTTTCTTATCATCCAGGCTTTTTAAAGGTCAAACTGAGTTATCAAATTGGAATCTGAGCTTAGTACAGTAATCACAAGGCTTCCAGCAAAGTCCCACTGAATTTTTACTGAATTCTGATAACTTACTATTTATAGTAAGTACTCAATCTGGGACTGTTTCTTCAGGATTTTAGAATTCTGACTATTGCATCACTTTCAAGTAACTTTCAGCTACTTGCACGCCAAATTTGGGCAGAATCAGACAACTTGCTATTTTTAGCAGTTCAAGCTTCATGAGCCATTTTCAGGATCTTCACATATGCTTTTCAAACACATGTCTGGGGAATGTTTCTGGGTTTTTCAAAACCTTCGCAGTGATATAACATGCAAACCGAGAAGTTGACTTTCAGAGTTCAACCTTCAGAGGCTATTTTTAGGGTTTGCATGCAGCATTTTTCAACGTATGTCCGGATATTCCTCATGGGTTTTTCGAGAGCTTCGCAACGATATGACATGCAAGCAGAGGGGATCAATTTTCAGGGACTTACTATTTTTAGCCAGTGCGTGCATGCAGACCAGTTTTCTGGGTTTTTCTCGGTTTTTTGAGATCCCACGGGCAATGTGACATGCGAAATCATCCGGCAGTGAATTGGTCACTTTCCAAGCAGCTTCTATTTTTAGCAGGTACACTCAGACAGCCGCCCGACACTCCAGTTCAGTAAGCAGAACAACATGCAGTAGAAACAAAGTCAAACGGAGACCGTTCAGGGTACATGCAAGTCAAGATTAGGGTTTCCACTTTTATAGGGGGTAAAATCCAGAAATTGCCAAAGTGAAGTACCCCATCAGGATCAGTATCATCCAAGCAACCTACTGGCAAAATTTGAGCGAAATCGGAGAACTTACTATTTTTAGTAAGTCATCTCAGGGCTATAAATAGCAGGTCTGTGTTAGAGGTAAGTGTGAACAGGGCACTTGAGTTATTAGGATCAGGCATAGCAAGTTTCAAGTCAAACAGAGCTACAGAAGTCAGGCAACTTTGGAACTTACTATAAATAGCAGGTGGCTATAAATGGCAGGTCAAGGCAAGGGACTGGCGAAAACAGGTTCATCAGACTGCAAGGATCATATGGTGAAATTTTCGGGCAAAACGGAGCTGTGAAGATTAGAAAAGCAAGGGCTTGCTAAAAATAGAATTTGAAGGTGAAGGGCAGACAAGGGCATGAAAATTTTACTAAGTGTGAGAAAATGAGAGCATACCCTCTCAAATGCGCCCATGATGGAAGAGTTAACATGAGAATCCTTCTAAGTGTAAAAACAAAAGCTCCACCATGGAAATGCACCCAACATTGTGAAGGCCACCCAAAATTGTTTAAGGCATTTAAAATAAAAGCATGGCATATGAAATGCGCCCTCACATGAAACCTCACTATGTGAAATGCGCCCACCTTGATGAGTCTCTCAAAACGTCTAAGGCATGAAAATAGAAGAAGACCCATGTAAATGCGCCCACCTTGAGGAAGTGACTTCAAAATTGTCTAGGGTAAGAGAATTGAAAGTAGCCACCCCTATTTGCGCCCACCATGGAAGTGCCTTCAAAATTATTCTAAGGCATTGGAAATCAAAGCATGGCACTTGAAATGCGCCCATGGTGAAAATAAAAGCAAGCCCTCTAAAATGCGCCAAGGGAAGGAGTGGTTAAGTGAAATATTTCTAAGGCATAAAACAAAAGTAGCCACCCCTATTTGCGCCCTCAACTTGGAGCCCACCATGCTAAATGCGCCCACCCTGTGATGATGCCTTGAAAAAAGTTCTAAGGTGTGGAAAGTGAAAGTTCACCCTATGAAATGCGCCCTTGGATGGAAGAAGCCCATGTAGAATGCGCCCAAAGGTAAGTGGAAGGCCGAAATATTTCTAGGGCAAGTAAATGGAAGCTCCATAGGCAAAATGCGCCCAAGACAAGTTAAAAGGGGTTTTAAGAAATATCCTAAGGCGTGTAAAATGAAATTGAGGGGTATGAAATGCGCCCCAAATGGAAGTCAAAATGCACCCTTGAGTGAAAGCTCCCACATGTAAATGCGCCCAGCTTGCCTTGCTGAATGCGCCCACTATGAGAAGGTTAACACATGAAAACGCCCAAGGCATTAGAAATAAAAGCTCTCATGTGCATATGCGCCCACAAATGAAAGAGCAAGAAGCTATTTGCGCCCAGCTTGTATGATGAGAACCTTGAAAATGCCTAAGGCATGAAATCAAAGTCACACATGCCACTTGCGCCCTCACCTTGGAAAGAAGAATGAATATGTTTGAAATTATTCTAAGGCAAGAAAAATAAAAGCTAGCACACAGAAATGCGCCCATAATGAAGAAGAGTTACAAAATATTTTCTAAGGCACGAAAATCGAAGTGAAAGGGTAGAAACGCGCCCTTGATGAGATGATGGGAAAATACTCTAGGGCGTGAGAAATCTGCTAAGGCAAAAATGAGAGTAAGACTAGCTAAATGCGCCCTTGATTGAAATGGAGATAAAAGATGTTCTAAGTGGACTCTTCAAAATACGCCAAAAGAGTGAGGGATTAAATTTTATTTCCAAGGCATGGGAATTTAATGGCATGACAAAATAAAAGGTAATGAGGGTAAAATGCGCCAAAGGTAGAAAATGTTCGAAATTTTCTAAGTGAAATAAATATTTCACTAGATAGAAAATACGCCTTGATGTGCTTGAAAATGAGAATGTTCTGGAGACATTCAAATGTAGTGGGCTAAGTGATGAAATATTTTTCAAGGGGAGAATTAACGATTGATGAATATTTTCCATGGGTCAAGTGGAAGATTAAAGGAACCTCTTTAAAACGCGCCTATGGGTTGATGAAGTTTTAATTTATTTTCTTAAGGGAAATTTTAATATTTTCAGAGGGGATTTGTTTTGCCAAGATTATTTTCCTAACGGAAATTAAATCTCAGAGGATGGATTATTTCGAGCAAGCAAGTGATTTCAGATCAACGGAGTTGAATATTTTAAAGAGAAGATTTAAAATGTCTGAGGCAAATTTCATGAAATTGAAGATTTAAATGATAGACATTTTAACAGGTTGGAAATGAATTTACAACTCCCATTAATTTTTCGAGTTGAATTTAATTAAACTTTGCGAGAGATTTAAAATGGAATTTTCAAGTAAGTCGGAATGATTTTCTCGCGAGTTGTTTAAATTACTGAGAGTTAATTGGCAGACTACAGGAAAAATTTAAATTTTGCAAGGAAGGAATCCTCATTAATGACAACTGCCATGATGACTGACCGACGGCTAGCCCACTGTTGCGCCTGAAATAGAAGATTCTAAGTGGAGAGAGTGGTGAATTGATGAAGGTACTAAAAATAACTCGAGCACTACTTGGCAAGATTCGTTGTGAAGAGTTATTTAAACAACCATTTCTCTCATTTCTTCTCACATTTCTAAGTGCTGAGAGTTGCTGAAGTGAGAATTTTCTTGAGAGATTGAAGTATTTTCGAAGCTGCTGAAAGTGAGGTTGAGTTTTTATTTTGTAAGAGCGAAGTTACTAAAGATTTTAGTTCTTGAAGAGCTGATAGTGTGTTGCTGCAAATTTCAAAATTGTATGTTGGAGGTGCTGGAGATTTTATTTTCAAACTATTGAGAGTTGAAGTTGCTGCAGATTTTCGAAGTTGCAGAGATTTCCTTATTTACTGAAGGTCCTATTCTCGGAGTGTTGAAGAAGTCATTTTCGAAGTTGCATAAAAGTTCTGGAAGTTGCTGAGGATTTTATATTCGAACTGCTGAAAGTTGATTGCTGTTGGAGTTGAGAAGAAATTCGAAATTCCATACTGCAGTGATCTCTTTACTCTTCTAATTGCTGAAGTTGATAGGCTGAAGTCAAAGATTCGAATTATTTATGCTGGAGAAATTATTCACATTGCTGAAAGTTATTAGTTTGCTGTGATTTTTCTTCACCAGTCAGAAGTGCAGTTGCTGAGAGTTGTCTCTAAGCTCAAAGATTTTTTATACAGTTTGAGGTTTGAAGTTAGAAATTTATGCTAAGGAATTTTATTTTCAAAGCTAACTCCGTACTCGCAGCCATCTCGGGAATGGTTTTATTTTATTAAAAAAAAAATCTGCAGTCTAACTTATTATTCAATTTTATTTTTTTGCAGATGGTTGGAGCAAAAGATGTTGCAGGAAGAAGCAGAGCTGCAACTACTGAAGCGGGCAAGGCAAGCTCATCTCGACAAGCAATGATCAAAAGGCTCGCCAAGCCATTTCTTTCGAAGTCAGCAATTACTTCTAAGTTGGCGGGATTAAATGACACCAACCTCGGTTCATTTAATTTGAGTGCACTCAAATCAAGGATGTACGGACTAGGAGGTCATCAACTGTCAGTCATAGCACACAACATAATGAAAAGTGGAATCTACGCAACTGCTGGTTTTCCACCAGCAATACAGTGCCCGGAACTAATCATGGAATGCGCAAATTGCTACAAGCCTAAATGCAAAACGATTGTCTCTCCAGATAGCAAATTGTTTGCCAACTTCACACCGGATGCTATTGGAGAGGCATTTGGAATTCCCACTTCTGAAAGAATGTTGTACAGAACAAAGGAAAGGGCAGATAAGATGTACTCCTCCTCCTTCGAAAGGGTTGCTGCAGTCATCAACAGAGTCTGGATGCAGAGGCCAAAGCCACCCCGCACTAAACTCCCAAAGCAGATAATTGCCGAAGATGTGAAACAGGAATACTGCGACTTCATAATGATGCTTAGCCGAATAAATGGGAGTGCGCAGGCCTACATCTTCAAGCCTTGGATGTTCTACTTCATCGAGATCATCTTGGAGGGAAAGGAGTGTGTTGATTGGGCTAGGATGATTAGCGACAACATTGATGAACAATTCAGGAGACTGAGGAGGATGAAAACCTTTTATATGAGCTCGTATGTAATGTATATGCTGGCGAGGATGACCAAGTACCGAGGGGTCACATACAAAGAGCCAATCGGCTGTGCCCCTGACCAGTTCAAAATCTATGAAGCCTGCACACAGTTACATTTGACTAACCCTACCAGCTACAAGTGAGCAAATGATGCATTTACAATGCATATTGCAAGGACCCTTCAGCAGAGAATGCAGCAAAGAATATCAAAAGAAGCACAGGTGTTGATCAAAGAATATGGATATTGGCTCATCCAATTTCCGAAATTCACATACATTAGGCTGCAGGGGTTCACCTCGTATCCATACCGATTACCGAGGTACCCCACCGATCACATAGTAGTGCTAGAAGTATCTAGGCAAGTGATTACCTATGATAAGATTCAAAAGAAGAAGAAGAAGGGTGGACTTGACTTCCCTATCGCCATGGGGAATTCCAGTGAGGTGTGTCCCTCCTTGCAGGCAGCTCGAGAGGCAGAGCATGAGCTGCAATTCTTTCATCTCTCGTATCACACAGGCAGGCAGGATTTCAATCCTTACAAAACATCCAAGTGGTGCAGAATGTTGAGTACAGGCACAAGGCTCACATAGAAGATTTTTGGGCAAATGCTGTTGATGAGGTTGAAATAAGGAGAAGGATGTTTACCAGACTCCCTCTCAAGTTGATCAGGCAGTGTGAGGTCATTCCAGTTCTCGACCAGGTGGAGGAAGATGTCAACGTTATACAGCCTAACTATGAGTCAGTCAGGAATACTCCGGTCCCACCACCTGATTGGTCTGAGCCAGAAATCATGGACTTGGACACACTCTCTATTCTGGTGATGACTTTCACGAGGGCTTGGGTCGATAGGCATGTAGGCAGACTCAAAAGCAAAGCAGTCACCCTTACTTATGACTTGGTGGGTGATCAAAGGCCGCTATTGTTGAGAAGGGGAAAGCAAGTTGCCCAAGCGCCAGAAGCACAAGATGAGGGGCCGACCCAGCCAATACCTTTGAGGATGGAGCAAGCATCACCCGCGTGGTCGCAAACTCAGTCTTCGAGTTTGAGGGAAATTTCGCTATTTGCCGAGCAGAGGGCAGGATTGAATGAAGAGCAGGAACTTGAGGTGGTTGATCAGCCCAACGTCCGAGAGTCAGATAGTATAAGTGTCAGTGCATCCAGGGGTGGTCAACAAGAAGAGGAGGAAATAGTAGCCGATACCCGTTTCCAGCAGATGTTGGACATGGCATTGGAGGAAGAGGAAAACACAGAACAGGGAACCCAAGGGTCAGGAGATACTCAGCTCATGGAAGATGATGAACCCGAGCAGAACAGTGTAAGAAGAGAAGAAGTACACGAGGTGGAGGCAATAGAAGAGCAGCCCCTTGTCATTTGCAATCCATAGCAGACAGTGCCGAATTGGCTTACGGATAGAATGAGAAGAGACCCTGAGGATGATACAGATCCAGTCGTCGAGATGGAGGAGTTCCTCAGAAGGATAAGTGTGCCACCGGAGAAGAAGAGAGCCAGGAAGTTTTCAAAGATCTCAACTGATGAGTCGGGCTCTCCCACACTTCAGGTTGCTGTCCCGAGGGAGGAGTGTGATCAAGCCGAGGAGAGGCCTGAGAATTACGTGATCACCACTATAGAGTTGGGTCGTCCTATGGGAGCCCAAATTGTTGAGGAGTTCGATAACTCCTATCAGGCGCTGAGAGACCAGTTGCTCCGCACGGAGGGGAAGTATAAGAAGTTAAAGAAGGAGCACAAGACCTTGATAGGATATGTGCAGAGTCTGGCACATCCAGGTGAGCAGGCAAACCCAGTAGTAGAACTCCCACCAGAGCTTCCGAGGGAGTCAGTTATTGGCTTAGAAGATTTAAAGAAGATGGAAACGGAAGCGGACAAATGGGTTAGCCATGTTCGGGCTGAGATAGGGAAATTCATGGAGGACCTCGCCAATGCTTATTAGCAGGCCTCAAATATTTTGCCGCGAATAGACATGGTGGATCAAGCATGGGGTGATACCCGCATCTATCAGACGAAGACTGTTCTTCGTTTGGGGGCTTTGATGCATATACCTCTAGAGACCTTGGTGGATGGAGGTGTAATTTAGGAAGGTGACAGGTATGATTTCACTAGTTGGTACTCCTCGGTGGTCACAGGCCGGGGGTTTAACGATGCAGCAAGGGCGGATTCGGCCAGAGTTAGGAAAGCAATGGGTAACATTTTGGAGGGAGTCCTTAATACGTTAGAGGCCATATTTGCTGATAGGCTGGCTCCAGAGGAAATAACTGTTGATGGCTTGAGGGACAAACTGGCTCCATTCTTCTCAGCTGCGAGGTCGCTTGTCCGGGATGACTTTGAGAATGTCTCCACTTTCTCCAGTATAATTCAGAATACCCAGGATGCCTTGATGGCATGGAGAAAGTCTTACACTCGGCACGAACAGACGGTAGCAGTCTTGGAATTTCAGCTCAACCATATTCCACCAATTTCTGCTCAGGAGGTTGAGGCGGTATTAGCCCGGTTGATCAAGTTTGTTGTTCGGGAGGACAATGGGAACGCTCTGCTGGATGAGGATCTTCTAGAAGATGGTGATGGGCATTAATTGCTCATTATGGTTCCTGCAAGGGAGTGGAGAATATTCTGTGCATTTATTGCCCACTCCTCTCTATGGCAGTTTTTAGGGAAAAAACCCTAATTAGGGCTTATGTGGCTCGATCTGAGCCCTTTATTGTAATCAGATATGAACCGTCCACTGAATTGGACTTATTATAAAAGGGGCCTTCCCCCTCATTTGTAATCATTAGATTAGATCAAGAGATAAAAGAGTAGAGAAAGTAGAAGTTAGAATAGAGAGTTAGCTTAGAAGTTAGCTTAGTTTGAAAAGGAAAGTAAGCTTTCCCTTTGAAAGTTTTGTAAGAGGTTGTTGTGGAAAAGTCTCATAATACAAAGGTTTATCATTGCATGGTGGTTCTATCTTTTATTGTGAGTAGCTAGCAAGGCCTTTTCATCTTTCCAATTCTAATTGATAGAGTAAAGTAGATTTTTATTTCGTGCAAGTAGTTGTTAATTATGGAGTGTGGCATTTGGTTTGGACGAATCTTCCTTTATCCATACCACTAGCGGGCTTGTTGATGGTAAGTCTGCCCTGCGTGGTCAACTGGAATATCAGTACCTAACTTCGGTTGTGATTCGTGTGTTCACTTGCATCATCGTGATGGGGTGCGCATGTTGAATCACAATTTGAACATCTTATCCATCCTTTGAAGATTGCACCAACTTTGTCAGAGTTGTCTGAAGGGGAGACGAAACAAAGTTTGGTTTGAAGATTGTTTAAGTTGATCCTCACATTCCACCCTTAGGAATAGATCATAGAATTCCTACCCCTTATCCCTTTAAATTTAGCATTTCCCAGTCAGTTCAGATATCAGAGCATCACAATCAAAATCTTTCATCTGCTTCAAGAAGTTGAACAATTACGTAAGTCCCCTTGGAATACCCAGCATATTCACATCAACCAACTGAGTCTGTTCACGATAAAAGGAACCTTGGAGTTGAACGCATGAACTTTCACGCAATCTTAGCATGCAAAATACTTTGATCAAGAGAGAATAGAGTGACCGTTGGACAATTTTATTCTATGTTGGTGCGGTCATAAAACACCCGTCAACAGGTTGCTAATTTTATTAAAATATTTTAATGGGCACCTTAGTATAATAGCTCATTGGAATGAGAATTGAAAGTTTTAAACGTTGGACGTTGATAAAATGATTTTTGGTGCTGGGAATGTTTAAATAATAAATAAATCACTTTTCGAGGATATAAGGCTTATTTAATTTATAAAGTGATTTTATATTATATCTTCCGAAAAGCTTCTAGAAATGTTATAAAAGGAGTTTTATGAGCTCATTTGCATTTTTTAGAAGATTGTTAATTTCTCTTTGGAGATTTGTGCCTATGGACAGATTTGTCACTAGAGGGATGAAAACCCTAAAGGTTTCTTGATGGATGTAAATTTGGAAGGTAGTGCAATTCTAGCTAGGGATCGACGATGTGTTGAAAATTTGGGATTTGGGGATGAAAACCCTCGAATTCCATTGGAGCAATTTCATATAGAAGTTGCATTTGTGCCGAGTGTTTTGCATATAAGGGTTTGTAAGAAAAAATATACCGGTAGTCTGGTACAGAAAGTTATTTTCTTATACTAGTTGTTTAGATTATCTTTCTATTATTCCTACCATCCCTTATTTCCTAGGAGATACAAGGTCGTACTTGGTGGAATGAACAGTTGATTATTGTTATACCATAATGAATGAAATGGGAAACTATTAATCTATAAGTGCAACACCATACAAAGCTCTAATAGGAATAGGAACTATTCCTCTACGCCGCCAACATTTTAAACCCAAATAATGGTTGAGGCACAGTTATGTTGGTATTCGTGAGCTTGTTGGGATTGTGGAGAAGTATGAAGGGTTATTGTGAGAATTATTGGAAGGAATTGCAGCAGTGATAGGGCTTGTAATCATCCATTGTGGCCATCCAAAACGGCATCGCATCAGTCCCTTGTGTAATCGTGGACCCTTAAAGAATACATGGGAAGGAATAGTAGGCTGGCATTGGGTTTTGGAAAGAGTCATAAAGCTTATAGGAGTCTAAATTACCTTTGACCTATCTTTTTGTGGAGCAGTGGACAATATGAAAACAACGACACTCTACTTTATTAGAGATGTGAATCTTGAGAAGTATGACTTTGGATTTTATTAAGGCAAAATAAAGTTCCAAGCTAGTAGGCAGTTTGTACAACAAAAGTCCAATGTAAGAGGAAGGAAAAGTGACTTTGACAAGAATCATAGCACTGTTAGGAGACTAAATTTCGTAGCCACCAGCTTAAAAACATTTAATAAAGATTAAGAAAAGTATTGCAGCCTTTTTAAGGAGCAATGTTTGAATTTTCTTTGACTCTTCTTCAGCTGTCCGGTAACTTTGGAGGGATACCGCTATCATTAGGACTCTAAATATTGTTGACCTGCCTTTTTGGAGAGTTTGGAAGATATGAAAAGAGTATCACCCCACTTAAATAATGTTGTATGGTTTATGAAATAAGTGGAGTATTAGAGACTATAGCTAGAGCAACTTTTCAAATCGTTACATATAAAATGCCTATACATACTAAATTTATTACTAGTTCGCATAAATAATGTTGAACCAAAGAGATATTTCTGGCAGAAAAAGATTATTTAATTGATAAGAAATACTTTTTTCTGTTGAGGTAACAATTATTTTGGAAGAAAAATGATTCAATCCCAAACTTACTTGAATGTAGCAGACAACAATGGAGCCCAAAAATTAATGTGTATTCTAGTGCTAGGAGAAGGTAATCGTTACACTACTAATATCAACAATATTATCATCATTATGGTTCTATACGTAGAAAATTATCTTTCTATAGTTGACTAGCTAGATTTTATACGTAACATGCCAATGATTCACCCCTCTCTTCTAAGCCTCTCGGGTGGATGGGTGGGCAAAAGGTGGGCAATTTTGGATAGAAACCATATAGGATAGGAGGGAGCGATAGGCAAGATACAACATCCGGAGGCAATCATAGAAGAAGCCAATTCTTCTACCCCAATTAGAACAACCTCTATACTCTCTCTCCAACCACCAACCCTCCTACCCCAACAGAAAACCACCCAACTATACCCCAATGATGGAAAGGCCTAGTCCAAAAAATCATGAAACTGCAAACCCCCTAATACCAGTCTAGCTACCAACCTACGGACCCAACCAGCTCATCTCACTCACCTCCGATAGATAGATATTGATTTTAGTTGGTCGTTAATATAATAGAGGGCAGTTGACTCGAAGATAGCTTTTTCATTCATCCACGACCCACTATACAACTGACCATGTCTCTTTGGGTGGCATAGGAAAGGATGGAATGGATGGGACGACTGAATGAACGGTTCCACCATCAATACTTCTTATCCCACCCACCTAGCTCTAACTTCCCACGGGGGTTGGTGGAAGGAGATAGTTAGAGGAATGAATGGATCGACCAATCAGAGGAATGGATAGATCCACTAGCTAAGGTGGGAGGATATAGTTGTCATCGATGCAGTTTCTAGAGGAAGGAAGGTCTACAAAGATCTATTTGAATGAGGTCCATCTATTATCTATGTAATATGATTGGCACAGCATAACGACTTCCCAGATGGGCGGAAATTTAGATGCAAGTGGCTAAGGTCCATGTGTTCTCTTCATCCCTCCCTCCCTCCTATAGAGTACAAAATAACCTCAGGCCATCCTTCTTTATTTAATCCAGCTGTGAGTGGTCTTGACTCTATCTGTCTTGGCTAACGCACTACCTTAGAATAGTAGGGGCCCAGGTGAGCATTAGGAATTATAGTTGGGTGGGGGTTATCCTATATCCACCCACCCTCCCCCGGGTGGGTGGGAATTCTAGTTAGTGGGGGGTTATATTGAAGGAAGGAACTAAGTACCCTATGGGTATGAAGGGTACGGAGTAGAGAAAAGCTTGGGAGAGAATTGTTTATTGGATGAAAGAGCGAAACAAATAAAGGCACGAATGATTGATTGAATGCCAACTTCTGCTTTTGCTCAATATCCACCCATTTGTTTTGAAGTCGTTGCCTCTACTCGATGTGCCTTCGGAATGGAGCAATTTGGAAGGGTTTGGCCAAGCCACGTGGTGAACATTCAATCGGTCCTAACTAAGAGTGACTTTGCCCCCATGCCTTTATGGTATGTATGGTAGGAAGAGGGGTAGCTCAAAAGCCCTTTAATAGCCCGAGTTGATGTGAAGCTAAGCCGAATAGGGTTGATAGTCGCTACTTCTAAAACTGGTTGTTTGAGCAGGAAGACTAAAAGTCAAACCAATGCATCCAAATCCTCGAGTTGATGTGCCACCCCCATAACTAGGAGCAAGCACATGTGATAGGTGAGGTAGATTATTTGTCGACACTACAAATTATTCCCACAGGGGTGGGTGGGAGGCTATAGTTGGGTGGGGGAGATCTACAGCAGCCATTGCAATAGCATTGCATAATAATAGTTTTAAGTGTGTCACTACCAATTAGTTGCATTTGTCATTTGCATTGGATGAATATTGGAAGCAATCAGTAGTGAAGTTATTGTAATCAGATTCAAGTTTGTAGCAGCAATATAAAGGAGTTGGGTTGCATGGCAAATGTTTGACATATTGTCTATTGCTGTAACTATTCATTTTCAGTCATCTTATTATTTCGAAAAAACATAAAAATACTTTGCATTGCACCTAGATTTCATTTCAGTTGTTTAGCATAATTAGATTAGTGTCCTTTCATGCATTTCATCATCACATCAAACGGAAAAACAAAACAGAAAAAATTTACGAGCCAAGAATAGTTTGCAAGATAAGAGTTTGACGAAATTCTCAAGTGGCAAAAATCAGAAAATTAAGGTCAGATTTTGCAAGGGACTTTACAGAGCTGCAGTTTCACATCCACGGTGAGAGGTCTTTGAAGGTAACTTGGGTAACTCTAAAAGAACTCTTGTACAAGCCAAATAAAGTGGGAGTTGTTCAACTTGAAAGAAGCTTGAGCCA
>CM021105.1:666369498-666396634 GCA_007115665.2 Sequoiadendron giganteum | reverse complement strand
TCCCTTAAGTTTGATTTAAGGTTGGATTTTGATGCAAGTATTGAATGTGGTGTTAACACAACTTACTAGGCCCCAAGAGACACTGTTTGTAGTAATCCTTGGGGAGATTGCTTTAGGAAATAGTGAGTTACTATGTTATATCTTTGGTTTCCCTATTGATATATACCTACATAGTGGTAACATTGAATATAGGCCTATATTATGATACCAATGGGCTCTGAGATATAAGGTGTAATGTCTTGAATTGAATATTTTTCTGATTTTTCACTCACTTTCACAAGCATAAAACCCGAGCCCATTTTATCACGAAGATCATGATATGGGCAAGGTGAGAGAATACAGTGAAAGGGTTAGAATGATATTATGATGAAATTATTATTGGTGGCAAGCCACACAACTCAATATTGCATTATTTTACAAAATTTGAAAGTAATGAAATACTTATTCTGCTGGCAAGCCTTTTGGATTACAAATTGATATTTTAAACTATTTCCGATGGCAAGCCTTCTAGAACAAATTACAATATTGAATCTGGAAAAGAACCACACAGATTAACATTAGGACAAACAATGGTAGAAATGAAAGTGATTTTTAATGTCGTGGTGTATAGCCTTCTAGGTTTACAATATAAAAATCATTAACAATTCTATTATTTTTTATGGTGAACCACACAGAAAATCACAATTAATATATTATTTCAAATTTCAATGATCTGAAATACTAAATTGCAATTGTAGAAATGTCACTGAAACAATTAATGAAATTAACAATATATTGTAAGAACTGAAATATTAACCATACCTGAAAGTTGCAGCCTTCCATGAATGGTACAGCTGCCTTAGAGCTAGTGCAGGAAGCTATATAATATTATTTTTGCAACTTTAAGGCTGCAAATACCTTCATCCTAGTACAGCAGCTCTTTTTTAATCATTTAGACTTAATATTTACTTCACAAAAGTTGAATTGCCGCTTTCCTTAACAAGTAAAGCAATCTATAATCATATAAATATGGTGCAGCCAGTATAATCAGCACCTGTGACCCTTTTTATATTTGATAAAGGCTGTGATCAAACATTATATGATATGACAACCTCTTATACTAATGAGGTGTCAGCTATCAATAACATTTCATCAGCAATAATCAAGGCAATCACATGGTACGGCTGGGATTAGGTATGGCCAGCCAAGTTACAAAAAAATAATAATTTCAATATTGGAATCACAAACTATTATTAATACTTGAAAATCATTTGCCTAAAAAATTCTCACAGTACACACTGGAAAATCCACACACACGCACAATTTTTGGAAAAATCACACCAAATTGGAACATATATATTAAAAGTCCCACACAACCAAATAATTGGAATTAGAAGAACTTTTCATTTGTTCAACACAATGATAATTCCTAGACAGAATTATTCATGAATAGGAGGGTTTTTGTCCTTGAATCCATTCTTTGCCAAAGATTTTTCATCCTCAAGCAGAAAATGGTAACCCTCTACACTCCTTGACTCCTCCTTAGATAGACTTTTCAAGGAAAAATAATATTATTTTCTTTCTTTTCTCCTTTTCCCTCCAAACTTGAAATGTGAAAAGTAACTAGAAGAACTTCTATATTTTCTAGTGTCACTTTTGATCCCTCTTTTAAAACAACCTTTTTAATAATAAAACATAAATTGTCTTTTTATAAAATTAAATATAACTTAAAGCTGCTTTTTCAACAACTTAAGTTGAATTATTAAATTATTTTCTTAGCTCAAAAAGGGGACATGGCGTAGGGCCAACCTATACTTCTAATGTTAGGGTTGGTAAATTCATCTATGTATAATTTGGATGTATACCTCAGCACTCATTCAATTTGTATTACACATTATCCTCTACGTCATAGCAAAAACTTTCGGCACCTATGGTACCTTCATATTTTGGCTTCTATTGTGTTCTTACATTGCTCAAGTGGAGGTTGTAAAATTTCATTCAAACCTACATCATGTACTTACATGGGTTGGATAATCCAACAATTAGGTGTATACCTAGAGTCACCAAGATTGTTGGCCCTCCAACATTTCATTTGTCTGCTTGCGAGATAATTTCTCTACATCCAAAGATTAAATATGGGCCAGCCTACTAAGTATAAATCAATGTTTGGTGCTTTATCTTCACAATCTCAAAACCACAATAAGTTCTTTCTCAAATATATAAATGCTTTTATTTCCATTGTAAATCATTATCTATTTAAAATCCACTCATTGAACTAAGAACTATTCAAGGAAAGGAGGCCTATTTCAAGTTTTCTTCATGTAGAATATTCACTATCACAAAGTACTAGAAATGCCTCTCCTTAAATAGAATAGAATGATCCAAATTGATGAGCCTCTCTACAATCTTACAAAAGATGACAAAAAAATAGTTGATATGAATCACCTACTCTTGAATTTCCTTATGCTTTCAACTAAATTCACAAAAGAAAAAATAATCAATTAATCAAAATATTAAGCTGACCGTTGTTGATTCCTAGAAATGCAAGCATAAGACCTACACTTAATTAGGACCTACCCCCTCTCATGCTAGAGGAGATGAGACTTTTTAGAAGGATCTGGGTATATTGTTCAAGTGCTTAAAGAGGTTGAGTACTTTCCCATTGGGGCATAGGTAGAAATGTTAGCTTTTCTAGATTTCTTAAGGAGGAACCTTCCTTGTTACCTTGTTAGATTGATGTAATCCTTTGTTTTATGTGGTAATGTGAAATCCATTCTCCAAGAAAAAAAGGAGCAAGCAATCTGTTGTACCCCAAATTAAAATTTTCGCTACACTTAAGCATTTTGGAGAATTGAGTCAAAATACTGTTAAATCTGTCAGAAAAGGTCAAAATGGGGATTACAGGTCTTGCATGGGGGTCATAAACTTAAAATTTTCAAAATCTGACAATCTGGGTTGGTTCAAAAAGATCAAACCTACAATACCCAGATTTCAGTTTTTCATCCCTAAATTTTAGGAAAATTTCTATTTTTAGCAGTTTTCTAAAAATAGAAACTTTTTCTGGGTTTTTTACGAAACGGATACTTGTAAAATTTTCTAAAAATAAAAAATTTCTAAAAAAAGAAAGTTTGGCCGTTAGGGTTAAGATTGATTTTGATTGGCTTAAAATACATCCTCATCAGACTGGTGCAATCAGAATCACAAAAAGGTCAGTTTTGCTCTACTGGGTCTATTTTGCTTTTTCAGAAGCTGTTTCGGAGATCCAAGGTCATTCATGGAAGACAATCAGCTGCCAGGTGTCAAAATCAAGAGTTCAAGCGTCAAACAGAGACTATAGATGAACAATGTGCACGAGAAATGAGGAAAAAGCTGAAGAAGTTAAAAAATGAAAAATGTCAAATTTTATCTAAGTCTGGAGATTTCAAGCGCCCCTATCAAGAAGAGGCACCCATGTTTCCATGCCTTAGAAAAAATTTCATCTTGACAGCCAAAGGCAATGGAAACACAAGAAACGAGGTAAAAGTTGAAAAACTGATAAAATTTTCTAACACTGCTAGTAATGGGCGCCCCTGAAGGAGAAAGGCGCCCAGCTTTTCAAGAGGCCAAAAGCCAAAATTAGGGTTTCCTTATCCAGGACAATATTGCTCAGAATTATCCTAGCTCCGCACGAATCAGCCGGCATGCTCGTCAGATCATCCAGTCACTGGCAAATTCAAGACGAACAGGAGCCACGGAGAGGTATTTTAAAACTCTGAAGATGGAGGGAATGAAATAAAATCTAAGTCTGGATAAGATGGGCGCCATACTTCAAGAAGGGCGCCCAAACTTTTGAGTTAGCAGATGGTCAAATTTGCTAAAGACTTCTCCAGCATGACTTCCTCAGACTAGATCCAGCTCTCCAACGAATCCGTCAGCTCGTCCATCAAAGTCAGCAGTCATCAAATATCGCCAGGCAAACAGAGGAGAAAAAGTGTGGGAAATGGCAGAAAGTGGAAAGCAACAGTGAAAATTCAAAAATAAAAACTAACACTGGAAGCTATGGGCGCCCCTGAAGGAGAAGGGCGCCTAGGGTTTAAGGCCACCAGAAGTCAGTTTTCGGAAACGATTGATCCAGAAGATCCCTTCTAGATTCATCTCGGCTATCCAGTGAACTCAATAGCCAATCAATCTGATAAGTACAACACCCAGAATAGTGAAATCATCTAAAGGTCAGAAGACAAGCATAAAGATTGAAGATCATAAAAATGGCTAACACTGGAAGAAATAGGTGCCCTTATCAAGGATAGGCACCTGACGTTTCGAAGGGATAAATGAAGTTTTTAGCAAATGACGTCTCCAGAACAAAGTTGTTAGATATGATCAAGCTCCGCGATGGAAGAATCAGTTTGTTCATCGGATAAATCCAAAGGCCGAGAGACAGAGCTGAAGCAGGGTCAGAAAGTGAACAAAAGTTGAAAATGATAGAAATTTGGCTAAGTTTGGGAAGACTGGGTGCCATACCTCAAGAAGGGCACCCATTCCTTCATGCCTTAGTTTATTTTTTCAAAAGTTTCAAAATTTTCAAGTGAAAAGAAAGACGCCTTTCCTCAAGGCATGAATTAGGTTTAGGGTTTCTTCAAGATTAGGGTTTAAGAAGCTGTTTTCAAAGAAAAAACTTATTTAAAGACACCTCTATGTATTATTTTTCATATTTTCTTGCAGATGCTTTCAAAGAGAAATAGAGCAGCAGCTTCAAACCTATGTTTTTCAAGATTCAAGAACCCTAACTTGCTGGTTTCTCATAATATTTTCAGATCAGCAATCAAAGAAGACCTCCTCTTTCATATTTTTTCATCAAGAACATCAAATTTAAGAAGGAGAAGGCCTATATTATCAAATTTCAGCAAGCTGATCCATTTTTGTTCTATTTTCTGGACAAATTGTTGAAGATTTCTCTCTAAGTTGCAGCAATTGCTTCTATTTTGCATGTCAGGGAAAACTTCATATTCATCCATTTCTAGTCTTCTGGATCTATGCTAAACCTTCTTCTGGACAAAACCCATACCTCAGCTTTTTTAGAGAAACTAAAAGTTGTTGCTTTTTCAGTCAGAAGCCAGGGTTTTCAAAATCTAATCTACTGGGTCCATTCAGATTATGCTCAAGAACAATACCCAGATGTTAGCTTTTTTCTGCTTTTTTGGGGAAAATTAGGGTTTGTTGCTTTTTCAGTCTCCGCTTCATATTTTCAAAAATGGATGATCTGGGTTGGCTTGTAACGAAATTCTAGTCAAAACCCATATCTCAGAATATATCTCAAAAATTCGTCCATTGGAGGAAGAAAAATCAACAGGCTAAATTTAGAAAGTTTGCCAAAATTTGTCTGAACATAGGCGTGTTTACTATCAATCTTCAAGTCTCTCAGAATGGAATACACTCCTACAGAGTTCAAGACCAAATCAATTCTTTACCACGATTTCATTGAAACAGCTGAAACTGACTTGCATCACATCAAGCCGGTGTTCAATATACGTCCTTTAGAAGATGCAGGCAATACCACCATCAGGCATCTCGCCCATTCAGGTCTTCTTGCAACAGCATCCATACCTTTCTCAGTACAGAGTTTAGAGTTCATAATTGCTTGCATCAAGCATTACAATCCAGCTACAAGGGAGATATAGTCAGTTGATGGGAGAATCATTTGCAGCCTAAAACCAGATATGATCGAGAAATGCTTCTCCATTCCACCATGGCCTGGAAGCGTCACTATCAACGTGGAAGAATGTGAAAGGATATGGGAAGAACATCAAGATAAATACAGCAAGAAGATTGCACATAGATGGCTGAAAGAGAAACATTCTACATTGCCAAAGGATGTCGGAAGAGGACAATTCAAAGAGGAATTCGCCATCATAATAACCCTACTCAATCAGGTTATAGGTCAAGCAGATGCAACAAGGTTTCAGCCTTGGATGTTCTATGTGATACCTCATATAATGAAAAAGACAGAGTTCTATGACTGGCCTACATTGATCAGTGATTGCTTACATCATCAGATAACTGAGTACTTTCATAGACATGCATTTCACATGGTTTCCTACCTAGTCTTTTTGGTTGCCTATCAAGGTAAATTCAAAGGGTTAAACACGGATGGTTCTTTAAACGTTCAACATGTCTACAACTACTACACTCAGTTGGAATTCACTGCTGCATCACGTCATTACAAAAGGGTGAATGAAACATTCTTGATTTATACAGTGGGGGACCTGGACAACGAGCTACATGTTCGCATCTCATCCATTGCCAGGGCTGCAATATCAGAATGGGTAGATTGGTTTATTCAGTTCGCCACTTTCACTTACCTAAGGGTGTACGGTTATTCAGGAGCTCCACTTATGTTACCGAGGTATCCATCAGATGAGGTAGTATGCATGGAATTCTTCAGGCAGATTTCAAATGTTCACACCCGTCTGCGTAACAAAAAGAGACCAGCCTTCAGCTTTCCTTTCGCTTTAGGCATTTACACATGTAGATCATCCGCAGAAGCTAAACTAATGGGTAACGAGTTAGATAAGTTTGGTCTCAAGCCTTTCAGCGAGAGACGATTATATGATCCCCATGGCTTCTATGCATCAAAACTTGGTCAAAACCATGCTCATACGCCCGCACTTGAAGATTTTTGGGCTAATTGTAGGGATGAGTATGAGGTGCGAAGGCGAAGTCATAGTAGGTTAACCCTTCATCAGATGAAAGATTGCTTATTAGAAGATATTGAAGGGCTCTCAGATGATGATGGGGATGTAATTCTTCCAGCCTACACTAGAAATAAGATTGAGCAGCAACCTCTTCCACAGGTCAACTGGGCTCATAAAGAATGCATCACAGTGGAAGAAAGGACAAGACAAGTGGTGGAGTACAGCAAGACTTTCTTGATTCTAAAGAGAAGGGAGTCTATTCCAGTAGCAGAGCCTGCCAAAGAAACATTCATCTCTTCCCTCTTCTTCAAGAGTGCAACCAAAGAACAAAGAAAAAGTTAAATCTCAAGAGGTCACAAAGGGCTGTAGATCAGCAAAGAGTGCTAAAAGGAGGTTGGACTATACAGGGATTGTTATACAGGAGCAGCCTACAGTTGAAACAGAAGTTCCTCAACCAGAGCCCATACTTCAAGAAGAAGTGCAACATGATGAACCTTTGATACAAGAAACACTACCATCTCCTAGGTCTTTGCCAATTCACATTGATTTGGAAGACGAGGAGATAGAGGCCAATGTTACAATTACTCCTCCCTTGGATGTTAATAGAAATACTACATCTTGGCTTGAGAGCTCCTTGGGAAGGACAAGAAGAAGGCCTTCGTATCAGGTGAATGTTGATGACCTTAGCATATACCAGGAAGCACCCAAGAAGAAGGCCAAGAAACAAATGCATTTTGAGAGGAATCTCGAGGGTGAAATGGTCATGGAGACAGCTACGCCTCTTGAAGATAAAATAAGAGATGAGGTGGATGTTGACGATTTTATCATGGTCAAAGCAAACCTTGGTAAAAGTACTCGACATGCTGATTTAAGTTTGTTTAAGATGGTAACAGAAAACATTCAAGAAAGAGTGCAAAAGGATGGAGAAGACAAAAAGGATGGAGAAGACAAGGCAGCCCTCAAGGCTGAAAATCGTCAACTCCGATTATGTATATCAAATCTTATCCAAGGCACCTCACAAACAACTCAGTTGCTGCCTCAAGTCTTAGAAACACCAGCTGATCAGCAACAATTAAGGCAGTTAGTTATTTGTGGTAAACAAACTAATGAGTGGGTTGAAGAGATCATCAACAGAGGAAAAGAGGTCTTGACACAAGTCTTCCAGTTAAGATACAAGGCTCATGATTTACGTCAAGGTATCCAGGATTTCGAACAACTGATAGCCGAGTTCAAGCCCATGCACGAAATCATAATTGCAGATTTAGAGATGGCTTGTGGCTCTACAATGGTGAGAGAACATAAAAGACAAATCCTGGAGTGGAAAGAAAGTCATCTTTTCAAGGTGAACACATATATTAGAATATCTGAGGAGTTTGCAGCGTATAAACAAAGAGTTGTTGATACTCTTAGGTTCGTCAGAGAAGTAGTTGCAGCAATTCCTTGTCAGTATTGCCTTGAGGATGGTTCCTACATTGGGCTTGACGTAGTCCAAGCTGAGTTTCAGAGCATATTGCATGGCAGCGAGGGCAGTGTTGGGAGAATGATGATGATTTCCATGATGTCAGCAAGGTTCGAGAAAGCGGCCAATGAGAGTGAAGATTTCTTGAAATCAATTACAGATGGCGAAGAAATCTTGGAAAAGCGGCATTTTGCTATTAATAGCATCAACACTCCTACTTTAGATGAAGCTGCCCGCTTTTTAGCGGATGTGATCAAGCTTTAAATCTGCTTTCTTCTAGAAACATCTTCCACGCTTTCTTTCTATTCTTGTCTCAAATCTTTTCCATTCTTTGAGAATAGAAAGAAAATATCATAACAAGTTGTCACGAGTTGGCACTTTCCTTTTTTAAAGGCTTTCTAGGGTTTAGATGTTTTAATCTCTTCTAGATTTAGAAATAAAGCTTGCATGTTGGCAAGCAGTAGTTGTAAAAGCAAGGAGATTTTAGGGTTTCCTACTCCTCTGCTTAGTTATAAATAAGAGCAGTGTTTGCTCATTTTAGTTTAACCGTGCTTGTGATAACAAGACATAAGTGTCATAGTACCTTCTCTTTGTTATCGTTCAGTATTGTTCACTTTGTGTAAAGAGCAAGTTTGCATGCCTCTTTAGCTGCAAATACTTGTTTAGTGCATGTGTTGTGTTGATTATAGTTAGGTTGATCGCATGTTGCAAGCGTGTTGCTACAACTTGCTGTCCCGAAATTGTAATCCTTGTTCCAGAAACTTGAGTAAATAAAATCTTGAGTGTGCTTTGTCTACCTTGATATAAATATCTCAAGTTTCTGTCTATTTGTTTTGTGTTAGAAGTATGAGTAAATAAAATCTTGAGTGTGCGTTGTCTGCCTTGAAATAAAAGTCTCGTATTTCCGTAATACTTTTATGATCTCTTTTTCAGCTTGCCTTAAAACGTATGTTGAAGAATAGTTTGTTTAAGTATCTTTGTCAGAAATCAAACTCGTCCATTTCCAAACTCTCTTGCTCTGTGTTTACTTGAGAGGGTGGAAATGTTTTAAGCATAGGTTAAGTTGTAGCTGTCTAGTTTCATTAAAGGGAAAACCTCAACCGCAACATCTAGTGTTCTCGCAGCTGAACCAAAAAGATAGGCGTAATTAAGTTTAGATTACTTTTCTTTATGCAACTCAGCAAAAGAGGGAGCTTCCCCTCCTAATTCGAAGAGCAGTTTACTGCACATAGCTGTCTGTTTCCAGAACGCATTCCAGAGGTGTGATTTGAAACGCCAACACAATCACATGTTGGTCGCTAGCTCATTCTCCCACAATTGTATCTATTTCATCACATCCCAACCTACAAGAAAATGACCAAGGACATCCATCTTGTACTAATAACTTTTTCTTCCATATCATGTATATAAGTTCTACTAGTTGCAATCATGTAAGTCCAAATCACCTTGTTTACAAAGAATGCTAATTTTCTCAAAAAAATTGAATATCCTCCATAGAACTAGAGCAACTTGCTCCTATGATAATAAAGGAGTTTACTATACTACAATCTACCTCAAGAGGATATCATAGAAGAATAATTCCTACCTCAACAACCTCCATATAAATTAGATAAAATTGATTCTATTGTGCAAAGAAATAATTTATCACATTACAGTTTCCTTCAAGGTAGTAGCTACAAGAATAATGTTGATAATGATCATGGTAGTGCTTGTTGCTTGAAATTTTTATAAACTAGACAATCTAGGAACAAGAAGTACCTAAGCTGCATTGCCTAATTTTAAATTAACCTTAAGAGTTGTTAGTGAGTTAATGTGACTCATAAAGGTCAGCATGATTAACTCAAGGCTGATATTACACAATTTTTTGTGAACATTATTTTCATCGTGTTGTAACAACTAACATCCTAAGAAAATTATTCAAGACTATCAAATTTAGTTTTGCTCACTTACCTCATGTTTATACCATATTAACACATCTTCTCTTGCCTTCAATAAATCATACTAACTACCTTTGTAATGCATACTAACTACCTTTGTTAAGTCCTGTATTGTAATCTATCAAAAACTCTTGCAAAGAACTACGTTACTGTAGCATCGAAAATTGTCACCCTTGACAATTTCACACTATGTTTTGCTCCCCTTAATTTATTGGACTTGATTAAGCACCTAATTTCCCAAATTATGCATTCCAAGGCCTATTTTTAACAATTTTTGAGAAATTGCAAGCACAAAACAAATGCATTCATTTGATTCTTTGCCCTCGACACCTTATTTTCTAGAAAATAGGGCAAGGGCAGTGTCGCGTTATGGCGACAGTATCCCCCTATTTTTCCTGGTCTCAAATTTGAATATGTTGGTGTTGACATTTTATCATTTCCAATTCAAGTTGCAAATATTGGCTATCAAGATCTAATTTGCGGGAAATTGAATAAATGCCTATAAATACCTAGTTATTGCATCATTTGAAATCTTTCTAGAAAACTATTGGCAAACTTATGATCAATTAGGGGAGAGGATCTAGTAGCTGAGCATCCTAACTTCGCGCTTCTAATTATCCTAACTATCCAATAGTGGAAATTTCAAATAATTCCCAATTTTTTACAACACCTTACTTGGCAAGTCCCCTGCTTATAACTAGGTTTTAGGGCCACATCATCAAATATGATGCCACATCAGCATTCTTTTTGTCAAGGTGTCCAAAAAGGCCCAAAATAAAAGTGAGACCAATACTTGTGCATTCACAACATGTTTTATTGAACGCTGGCATCACATGATTGGTTGCTTTTTAGATCAAAGGAATACATTTTTTTTAATTATGGGTAGTCATCATCAACACTAACAACTTTAAAGTCACAACTATTGGTCCAATATTGATAAAAATATTGGGCATTATATAAACAAATACTATCACAACTATTGAAACATGCTCAAGTACTAGGTCCTCTCCCCTATTGTCAAGAGCACTATCAAGGAAGTCAAGAGTAGCATTTTAGAGCTTTATTGCAGCAACTCAAGATCCAAGCATCATGCCAAATCTTATGTGAGTTCATGTATGTTATCATTGTTTGTGAAGACTAACCCTTTTGTAGGTCTCCAAGCAATTCAAGTAATTCAAGCAAGATCCAAGACCTTGAGGTGATGAGCATGACTTCATTCCTTCAAAGAAGCCATTGAAGGGTGGTGAATTGCAGCACTTTGTTGATTCATCATTCCTTCCTATCATTGACATTGCCATTGTGGAACACGGGGTTTGACTAAGGCAAGCTCCTAAATGGAACAACATTTCTTTTCTTTTTGAATGTGCAGATTTCGGGTTTGGAGAAGATTGAAGGAAGATTAAGGATTCATTATTTGTTGTTGCATTCAAAGCCCTACACCTTGTCAAGCCATGGAAACTCACAAAATTATCCGACAAAGATTTGACAAATTTGCAGGCGGAATTGGGAATCTCATATTTGACATCAGAGGACTGCAAAAATAGATCCAGAATACCCCTACAAGGACACTACCGCCATAGGGTGACACTGTCCTCCTATTTAGACCGTCTCCAAATTTACAAGAAAGTTGCACAAATTTTTGCCCTTCTTATATCTGCCTGCAAACTTCTAATATCATTTTCTGATCATCGAAATCTTGCATTTTCATATTAGGTCACATAGTTTAATTAGGTTAATCAAGGCACATCAATTCCAATTCCAACCACCACAAAGATGCAGATCTAGGTTTGACTGACTCACCTTCATGGTTGAAAGTCAATCTATTCACCTTGTGGATTTGCATCCTAATGTTCTTTTGAAAAAGGCCAAATTGATCCTAGGTTCTTTGCATTAGACTTAGGATCTCTGTTTCATCAAAACAATTATAGGACAATATCTTAAAAATGTATTCCCATAGTTACTAGGAGACTCGTACCTTGACCATTGGTACTCATCTCTCATACTGAAAACACGTCCCCATCTTAGAGACCTATGTGGAGACATCTCCAAACATTAGGATACTTCATATGAAGTTTTCTCTATGTCTCCTATAAACATCCCTTGAAAATGAGGAAACTTCTAATAGAGGTTTCTAGATATATCGCATAGATTGCATTGGATTTTCTTAAAGTGCTAATATGTGGTTGATAAAAGTTAAAGGAAATAAACAAATACACTAATAGACTTGTAATTTTCTATTTTTTAAATAAAAATTTACAAGATTTTTTGGTGGTAAACAATTTCCTTATTAAATACCAAAGAGGTAAGAATATGAAGTGAAACAATAATAAGGCCTAAGATGTGTACATGCATTGAAGTTTTATCAATTGATTGAAAATGCAGTCATCTACAAGGTCCCCCATACTATGTTTTTCAAAATAATGGGATTCCCCTCCTAGTTTCTTTGTCATCTCTAGGTGATCATGGTTTTAAATTTTTTTTCTATCATGATGATTACTAAATATCAATATAATTAATCAATTTCAATACTTTAAAATGTTAGTTTTATTTTTAATTTTAAGCATTTTAGTATTCAATATCCTTTAAAGATACACACACACACATATTGTAGCCATCTCTAAGTACTCATCTCCAACCTTTTTGAAAATGGCATACCGATGCCAGTCCCTATTTCTCGTACCAAGACCAGTGCCCATCTCCTAGTAATTGTGTATTCCCTTTCCAATATTGAGAGAGAATGCTACTTCAATTATTTCCAATGCAATGCATTTGGTGAGCCTCTGCAAATGAGAAAATATAAAATTCCTATTATCTTTTGGACAAGTTTGTTGATGTTTACTAATGTTGTGAAAAACCAATGTTTTATGAGGTTGGAATAAAATTGAGGAACTCCTCTTTAAATGACACATTACTAGGAAGGCTACCCAAGAATCAAGAATTCCTTTTAGAGACCAGTCCTATTACCAACCATGTTTGTGGCCATTCAAATTTAAACCAAGAATCTTGTGACAAAAGAAATCCTTACTTGGCATCTAGAATAGTTTAAAATAGGTAGTTCCCTTATAAACCTCCATATGAAAATCCTTATTGGCAACCAAAATAACTAATCTAGAATAGGCACTATATAGACACATTCTTAGGATCAATGAAAGAGGAAGAAGAAGAGAAAGCATATATGTGGCAAACTCCACAAATAATTGATTCATTAAACAATATACTAAAGTACATATAAATGCATTGAAACATAAACACCAAATTTTAATCACCCTTAAATGGTGTGGTTAAACTATAATCAAGAGACATCTACTTGAGGCTTATTGTTATTTTGAGCAACTGACCAGATAGCCAAGGTTTCATGCTTGGTGCTGAAACCTGATCCAAAGTATAATTCTTCATCTTGCTCATTTGATGTTAGAACTTCTACTCCATCCTCTTGTCTTCTTATTGTATCCAATGTAATAGTAGAGGATATATCCCAATCGGGCAATAGCTGACACCCACTATCCTTGAAAATTTGTCTCCCCTCATCAGGGGAAATGTTCTTCAACTTGAATTTCCACCTTTTCCATGACTTCTTTGGTTATATTTTTATGAGGTTGGAATAAAATTGAGGAACTCCTCTTTAAATGACACATTACTAGGAAGGCTACCCAAGAATCAAGAATTCCTTTTAGAGACCAGTCCTATTACCAACCATGTTTGTGGCCATTCAAATTTAAACCAAGAATCTTGTGACAAAAGAAATCCTTACTTGGCATCTAGAATAGTTTAAAATAGGTAGTTCCCTTATAAACCTCCATATGAAAATCCTTATTGGCAACCAAAATAACTAATCTAGAATAGGCACTATATAGACACATTCTTAGGATCAATGAAAGAGGAAGAAGAAGAGAAAGCATATATGTGGCAAACTCCACAAATAATTGATTCATTAAACAATATACTAAAGTACATATAAATGCATTGAAACATAAACACCAAATTTTAATCACCCTTAAATGGTGTGGTTAAACTATAATCAAGAGACATCTACTTGAGGCTTATTGTTATTTTGAGCAACTGACCAGATAGCCAAGGTTTCATGCTTGGTGCTGAAACCTGATCCAAAGTATAATTCTTCATCTTGCTCATTTGATGTTAGAACTTCTACTCCATCCTCTTGTCTTCTTATTGTATCCAATGTAATAGTAGAGGATATATCCCAATCGGGCAATAGCTGACACCCACTATCCTTGAAAATTTGTCTCCCCTCATCAGGGGAAATGTTCTTCAACTTGAATTTCCACCTTTTCCATGACTTCTTTGGTTATATTTTTCATTTCCTCTTCGATGGCTTCTCCTTTCCTCTTATTCAACTTTGCAATGAACTCAACTAACTTATTCTTTATCAAGAAATCTTTGAATTCCTTGGATTTCACAAAATCATCCTTTGACATGAATTGATTGCAAGCTAGAGCCCTAACATCATTTATTACATCATGCCCACTCTTTAAGTCAATCATCATTTTGTTTTGGGGTGGCTCATCTAATGGGGTTCTTTGAGGAGAAGGAAAAATTTGGTTCACTTCATTCTCATCAAGAACATTCTCAGCTACATCCCCAACTCAAATGGAATAATCTACCAAAGGTTGTACACCACTTGGTGTAACTTGAGGTGCCTTTGGTGGTGCATTTGAAGTTGCACACATTGCCTCTTCTCGAACAAACTGTTCAACCTCTTCTTCTCTTGGCCTCTCCTCAACAACTACAGGCATTATCACTGGTATGGGTGCACCACCCACAATATCATCATATTTTTCTAGCATAGTCTAAAGCCCTGTAAATGGATCCTTAATTTAGCACATGCTCCTTGATATGATGGATTGGCCTTTTTATTTTTTCCTCCACCCTATATGTTTTAGCCCACTTCTCTTTCATCATCTTCACCTCATCATCTATGTTGCAGTTTCTTATTGCATCCTCAATTATATTAAACTTGTGATAATAATCAGACCTGTTAACATCCCATTTGACTTGGTCAATGTAGTGTTCTAGGTCACAATTCCTAAGGATATCTACTTTCATTCTAGAAGTCTGCAATAGAGAAGGCAACACATCCAATCCTTCTTTAGAAGTGACCTCAAAGTTTGAAAAGACCATGGTAGATGGCATGATAGAGCCTTTCTTGGTAATTCTCAAATGACACTTATTAGTTTCATTTAATTGCCACATTATTTCTAAAAAGGAAATTTTGTCTGGCACAAACCTTGGAAGGATGTGTGGTTGTACAAGGGATCCATAAATTCTAATAATTGTGGTATTGGAATGCAGATACCAATCACCCCAATTATGATCAATTCCTTTCTCTAGCTCTCTTTCTTTAGGCCTCAAAAATTTCATCACTTTATCTGAGAGCCTTTGGGCATATGGGAACCCTAAATTCTTGAGGACTACCTGCACAAACAATTCCTCAAAGGAAACATAGCTAGCAGTTTGGCAGTGCACATCCCATATGTGTGTCCATGTTTGGATAGGAATTTGGATCCCTTCATCATTTATCATCCTCGATTTCATGGAATCACTCCAAATGCTTCTTCCACTATGTAGGATCAAATGACAGAGCAAGGAGTACCATCTGAAATGAATTGAAAAATATTTATTTGAAATGGCTTTCATCTATGAATGCATACCTTCAAAAATGTGAGATGCATAGTCAAAGCCCCTATTTAAATCCCTATGCTACACATCAACAACAAGCATCATCATGTATACTAGAACCTGAACTTTACAATCCTTAGCCAAGACTTGACACAAAGCCCGGTATGTGTTGACAAAATAGTCCTCAAAGATATCATAGTTGATAGACTCAACTTCATCCTTTGTGAATCTAACTATTTTTCATTCTAAATCTCTTTTTCTATGTTGTGGTAACCACATAACCCTATAACTGTGCTTTTCTTGGGAAAATTCTCTATTAAGTGCACCAAAATCAATGGGCACATTAATTGTGACATTAAGGTTGAAAACTTCAGTGATATAATGTCTGTTTAGGTGTTAAAAAACACCTCCATACCTGTTCCTGATAATTTTGTTCTATGCATCATACCTTTTGGCAATAGCCTTGATAAGATCAACATTTACAAAGACATTGGGGATAACTAGCTTCCACGAATCCATACATCATAAGTTTGAGATAGTTCTATCTGATTGGCTCCTTATGTATCCATACTCAAACAAATTCCATCCTTGCCAAGGGATAGCAACATCCTTGATAGCACTAGCCCTATCAACAAATCGCTTTGTGATTACCCCAGTGCCTTAAGCATGCTTGGCTCATTTTGATGATTTGGGAAATTGTTTTATCAAATCCTCCTCCAAACTCCTTTTAACTCCTCGATCTTTTGAAAAAGATTGACTCATTTTGGAGGTTTTACAGAGCAAGCAAGGGTTTCTATTAAACTAGGGCTTTTACTTAAGCATAAAAGATTTTGCAATGCACTCTTAAAACCCTAATTCATACAATTCTAGAAGGTATAATAGAGAATGCAATTCTTAACAGATATTAAATTTTACTCACCCATTTGCACAATTAGAAACCCTAATTTTCCTTTTGAAAATTTGCAAAAGACATGCCATTACTTGAAATTTCTCTACATAGAATTTTGACAACTTTTAGCAATAATGAATTGCTTTTCCTTATGTAGATTTCCTTATAGTGACAGTAGGAAGCGGTCTTTTACTGAAATTAAGGCAAACTCGAGCGAAATGAATCCATGTATGTATCCGTTTGCCAAGTTTGAAAAATGGCCATCAATTAAAATATGGCGAGGTGTAATGTCCCACCCCTGGTGGACATTCACTAACTGAATTTGCTCAATTAACTTCAGTTTGGTGGGTTTGACATTTTGTCAAACACTTTGTATGCAAGGTGGCTGAGTCTTGTTTTTAGGGTGTTTAGGTGTTTTGAATTTGCTTGTTTTGATTGATTTACAATGCCACAACATATGCCAACAAATAGAAATGACAGCCAACAGATTTGCATAAACAAATACTAAGTATTCTACCTCAAATATGGTTTAATTAACACTATAACAGTTCTGAAATACACAGGTATCAAGTCTGGTTACAACATAAGACAACAGTTGCAAGATGTAAAGATTAGAATGCTAACTGACTTCAACATACCCTTGAGTTATTTCATCAACAATGTGACTTCTATGATCAATGGATGCCTTCCTGACAAACGTCTCAAGGAAGGAGTAATGAAGCTGACAATCTTCAGTTCTGATAAATCTGAACTGCAACCAGAAACCCTTGCATTTGGACGCCTAACATAGAAAAATGGATTTCTCCTCTTTAGTCTAAATGCAGATTGACACCAGTAGTTATGCCGCCCTCAAAGAAGATAAATGCACACAAAACCTTAGGCGTTTCAGCCTGGAGATCAAACACCCCAGCTGTCATAATTTGTGCGGCCTGTTGAATGGTGTTGTAGCAGCATCAATAGTGAATTGTCTTTGAGCTCTCCCAATGAATTTCTAATCTGTTTTCAAAACCCTTGTACAAACATTTCAATGAGCACAAAGAAACTTCCACATGGCTGTGTAAATGATTAGCAGCAGCAACAAAATCATTCACAGCAGATATCTCTGAATTTAGATGATTAATCTCCAAACCCTTTAGCAATCTTTGAAGATAATCATTTTCAGATTTGCATAAACTCCATTGAAGCTCAGATGTGACCTTCGCATGAAGCCACCGGCACAATCAAAGAGAGGCTATGTTCTACAAGATTGAATTTACAACGAAACCCTAGGTTTCTTCCCTCAAAGCCAAAGCTTTTTCAGAATAGACAAAATGTTGAATGATTCTAGAATGAATGAAATCCCTTTTCAAAAAGCCTTTATATAATATTTAATTTGTATTTGGCTTCATCTCATTGAATTTCACTTTAATTTCAATTACTTTTCCCTCCATTTGGTGCACAACAAAATAATATAAAGTATATTTTAATAATCACTTATATCTCCCTTAAATTGGCACTTTATATTATTCCACAAGTAGGTTCCCATAATATGCACTTTATATCACTTGACTTTATAATCATTAAATACCCCTTTTAATAATAAAGTCAAATAACATTTAATGATGTGCACTTTTTAATTAATTATTAATAAAGCATTACTTTATTAATAATTAAAATGTCATAACTCCAAAAAATACTCATTATTTCTCGATTTCGTCAGAACGAGGTGGTCAACCACAGAAACCACTACTCATCCAGATGCCTTTCCCAAAATAGAAAGGTTGGCCACTGACACTCAACTAACTTACTATAAATAGTAAGTGCTTCAAAATGGAACCAGAAACCTCCGAATAGCTTAGCCTCAAAATATACCAACAATCTGGAGAGGTAAACACTGTCAACTGCCACCTGAAGAGCTCATTAACGCCCAACTGGACCCTCTAATCACTGAACACTAGCCTACGAGAGTCGACTGATAAGCTAATCCTCCAAACTCTAATACTCACGAAAATGGAGACATTACACGAGGACAAACAATGGCCATCGCATCCACTTAACACACCGCAAAAGGAGTTTGAAAATCCTTTGTTGAAGTTGTGATACACTACAACCATGCGACGCAATCAAGAGACACCAAATGTTGAGTAGTTGTAGACTGGAGTGGGCCCATGGACACGTGGAAGAAGAGCGCTTTGTCGCATTCTTGAACAACCACGAGCTTGATGTAATTGTGATGAACTAAGAAGCTACAACCAAATAAGGAACGACCATGTGTAAAGTGCACTTTCATTTAAGCGAGCGCGCTACCGCAACTTTGGATAGATTTTGGCGGATAGAAATTGTGATGCAAAGAAAGTATGCACTCGAATGAGGTGACGATAGGTGTCGAGCTATTGGGCTATCACATTTTAAGAAGAGTGCAACAAGGATAAAACTGCGATGCGAAGGAGAGTTGCAACCAAATAATAGGTTGACAAATATCATCATATAGCGGCATCACAAATTCTATTTGTGATAGAAGACTTGAAAGCATGATGCATTAACTAAACACAACGCAATCAGAAGGCAAAACATAGCCAACAGTGGGGACCACTTAAACAGGCACTTAAAAGGTAACTTAAGTGTTTTCAGAAGCATGTGGGATAATTGCTGATAGACGGTCACTAGGGAATGGGGCCGTTCATTGAACGAACATAAAGGCATAAGGCAGTCACTTAAGTTATTTCAAATAGGCAATAATAAGTCAACCTCAAAATAGAAGAAAAGTGATGGCACCATGGAGATACCAGGGTTTTAGACTGAAATCATCACAAATAATAAAGGAAAACCCCCTAGGAACTGAAATAGTTCCACCACATTCTCCCTAAGCTGGTTGTTTTATATGCTGAATAAAATCTTGGCAGGCACCAAAGGAGACGTTCTAGCAAGAAAAACTGTCCCATGTGAGAAGCAAACCATATTTTGCAGTTTATCTTCCAGTTTGCAAGAGTTACATGGGATATCATTTATGAATGATCTATAAAGAATCACTGCCAGAATATTTCCTATTGAAAAGCCAATTCTCATTCTCTACACATTTGATTAGGCAAATGAATGCAATATACGCAAAATAAAATAACTGAATCCAAACCTTGATAGTTGTTGCCAGAATTGGTAGAAGGTGAGACTGTGTATTAACTTTAAATCCATCATTCGATTCCCTGTACAACTCACAAAATAATAACATTATCAGAAGTCAAAACTTAATCACTGTGCAGGGGGAGCTTCACTCCAAGCATATATGGATAGCAACAGTTTTTATTCTTTTACAGGAGAAGCAATAATTACGATGAAGTTTATACAGAAAATACTGTCATCCGTTGGCATGGATATACCTCCATATGAAGAGATGAAAGTTTGAACTAAAGTCTGTAGAATTAACTTTTAACAGTCTTAGTTTAAAAATGAGTAGCAGGGAAAGTAAAAGACAAGCACCCTCAAGAACCTACACCCTCTGAAAGGACAAGCCAAGCCTGCTTTTCTGCTCAAATTGCTAGGCCACACACGTCACCTCCCTCAATTTTAGATGTCAGAATTTTTGCATCAGAACTAATAGACAGGATATTCAGCATAATAAAATATTATTCTGATGCAAGCAATAAACAGACAAGAGCATGATTCAAAGTACCATGGTATCCTGTGGCTGAAAATCAACAGTCCAATATGTAGTCAATCTCTGTGAAAAGCAGAATAGACATACTCTGAGTTACCTGTCTAAGTGAATGGCAAGAGTGGGTACTCGGAGTATAGGTTCTTGGATCCTAACAAGCTCCTGATTGTATGAAAGAACATTATTAATATTTCGCTTTACAATCACTCGGCCAGCAACTGTCAAATCTCTGTCAAACCAAGTGTGCCACAATCCACTTCCATATGTCTGAACACCAACTTCCAGAAACCCCCCTTTACTAACCTGTATACAAATTAAAAATTAGAAAAACTAGCAAGGGGTACACAACACAATATCATTTCAATTAACTAAATTTATCCAGTTGAAATCACCACCCACTAAGTACTAGACCATTAAAGATTTGCAAGAAATAATGTCTCATCATTTCTTCAACATAACCTGAAATGCATACACTTGGCTTCTATATTATCTACTCTAGCTATGAGCTGATATCAAATTTACATACCAGAATATGAACATAAACTTTGAGGAATCATATTATCACAGTAAAGTATTGGTACATGGCACCATAATATTAATGATAATACATGATGTTTATCAAAACTTGAGAAATTGCAACATTTTCACTTGGATAAAAAAGGGTTTACTAAATATTTATATAGTTTAACCATTCAATTAGAAAAACAAACTCAAAAAAAGTTTTTTTAATATATTTTTAGACTCCTTACTCAACAAATATTCATTGGCATGTTCGATTTTCCAGCAAAACCATAATATTCAACATTCTTTTATTTATGTATTTATTATATCTTACATTTTTGGCAAACAAAAAAATACAATTAGCAAGAAGGTTCACCGCATTTCATATTCCTAGAATTTAAAAGGTGCACCCTTAAAATTGCCTCTGCTAATAAAGGCATAGAATGAACTATTATATTTGAACCAAATATGTGTGCCACATTACTGTCCCAAAACATATGGCCATTTTTAAAAACTGAGAGCAAGAGATTCCTGGGGTTATTAGTAGAAAAAATTGATATTCCCATAAGAACTCATGTGGTCTGTATGAGTATACAAAACCCAGCTAAATTATCACCAAAGACATTCCTATGCCAAAAGTTGATGATCTGATGGCTAAATTGAATGGAACTAAATACTTTGCCAAGGGTGCCCTTCACTCAGGAAGCTATCAAGTACTTAGGGTAAACTTCACTAAAAACGTTATCAAGCACCTTTTTAACTTCAAAACCAAGAGAAGACATCACTCAGAACACATTGAGGCCATTAATGTTTTAAAACCTGATAATCAACCAGAAAACCCAACATTTTGATTATCAGAATTTTCCTTTAATGCTCAATTCTGAATACTTCTTAATAAAGCTAGACTGTTGGGAAAGCAGGAAAATTGGAATTCCAACGTAAGTTTCTCAAAGTAAAACTTTATTATTACTAAAATCACTTTTCTAGACAGTACATAAAGAATACAAACATGTCTAAGAGGCAAGGAGACCAACTTAAGCTAACCAGCACCAAGGGTTGTAAAAATGCTGCACACTGCAAGATATGAAGTCTTTCAGATGACCTACAACAAACTACTTGCAGTTTTGGACCCTACCAAACACCACTTTAAAACATGGAAACCACTTAGAATAGCCTACAAACTAAATTATCTTCTCCCAAGATAAATACCATGGTTACACATTTCCTGTGCCTGAATTTATTCTTTATCTAAAAATGTCATTAATGGCTAATTTGAAGTTCAAATATAAATATTTTTCATAATACCATAACGAACAATACTCCACCAGCCTTCCAAGCACTACCAAATAATGTGCTCACTAAACATCTGCAAAAATTTGTCTTGGCTTTGTTTAGCAGCGTTCTCATATACAGCAAGAGATTATCCATTTCCTCAAAAATAGTAAAAAAATTCCATCCATTGCCTGACCACTTACCAACTTAACAAAAAGAGATGTTTGATTTTGCTGTCAGGGACTGGGAACCTTGTTTTCCCTGTTTAACCTATTGAAAACAAAAAGAGATGTTTTTCATTGTTCCAAAGGTCTTCAATTTTTTTAAAGAAGTGCTTCCTTTTGCACAAATACATACCAGTTGCTTTTAATTCTGCCAAGCCCTTTATCACTGAATTTGATGTTTCTAGTTATCAAAAAAGTGCAATGGTCTCTCAAGGAAACAAACCTATTACATTGAAACACATGAAAATGGAATGGTATAGGCCAAAATTTATCCACATGTGGTAAAGAAATGTTGCTTACAAGTGGATAAATGCCCAAGTGGCTTTTTTGAGACATGGAATCATTGTAGAGATAGATTATCTCTACCCAATTGGACATTACACACATCCATAGGCACGGTGTCACCACACTTCATCTTTATAATAAAGAATTTGAAAACTAACAAGGTGTTGTTTCCTTACTGCTATGTTGGGTGAAAATTATGTAATCAACTTTTCAATAGATTACACAACCTAGATTTCAACCACAGCTATGTGAGATATAATCTCTCCTCTCAGAAAGGGGAGGCGCCCTTCTTACTGCTTTCAGAAGCTAAATAAAACTAACTAAAATATTCACAAAATGTACACTACAACTACGAGATGGGGTGTGTGTGTTACATTCATGCTTCTCTCTTTTTTCAGAGAAGATGTTTTACAATGCTTCACAGTTGATAATTTTGATTCAAAATAACTTTAAACTAAAAACAAGCAGTAATGCCAATAACTCTATCTTGGAAAAGCAAAGAGTAGAGGTACCAGGTATGATAATAATAACAATAAAATAGAAAAGGAAAGCTCATGAAGGCACAAAGTCGTTCCGTAGCTTTTTCACCAAAGGATCTGTGAAAGATGTACCATTTGTCATATTAGAAGCACAAAGTCTTTTAGATACAACAATTCCACGAACAACATGAACAATTACAAGCACAAAGTCTTGTAGATCATCCAACAATAGTTAACCAAACATAAACGTAAATCCAAATAAAAAATGCAACACAAAGTTTACATAAATTTATTTGAAGCCCTTCAGATCTCATCTACTAATCACCACCAATCTTATTCAAACCAAAAGAGAATTGATTCCAACACAAAGTCTAGTATGCAACTTCCTTCTTTATTGATCAGATTTAGATTCACAAAATTGAACACAAAGTCTCAATGTTTGTTTCACAAAAGGGCAGCACTTCGTTGCAAAATACTAAAGGTATAGATTACAATAGAAATCTCTCTTATTTATAGAAGAGAGGGAAGAGCAAATCTAGGGAATCAGTTGAGTAAAATTAGGAAAGTTAGGTGAGCAAAAATAGGAAAACCTAACTTGACTAAGTCAAAATGTAATCCATCTTTGTGAAACTACATCTCAGATTTTCAATGTTTACATTTGCCAAAAAGACATTTAAGATGTCAAAAACTATTTACAAGATGCATAAAGGGAAGCATCAAAAAGTTCAACACTGGAGATCAAGAGTCTTCATGGTTCCTTGCTTTGGGTGTGGAAGTCTTCATACTTCTTCTTGGTCTCCTATATGAATGCATCATCTGGGCCAACTGTGTAATCAACAAGGGTGTGAATTCTTGTGATCGACCTTTTGACGGATGAATGGATTTTCTTGCACCTGTGAAGATGCGTGTTGAGATTATCAATGGTCAGATGTGTATCACAAACGACATGTATTGAGGCTTTGGAAAAGTTGGCATCCTCAACTTGTTGCATGACAGCTTCTTTGTAGATCCTGGAAAGTTCACTAGCTGGGAGGAAAATCTGGTTTTCTTCAAGAAGGTTGCTTGGAAACTCCTTGATGCCTTTCTCTAGGATAGAATGATGTCCTTTGACATCTTCTTGAACATGGTGAAGATCTTCGATAAGAGATTTGATCACATTGATACGGTGCTTGAGTGATTCTCTTAGCTCTACACATTTTTCCTTGTCGGGAATTACCCTTGCACCAATTTACTAAGCTTTTCTTGTTTCATTTGTGATCAAAATGATAGGCACTTTTCCATCTCTTTTTGCTCTTGAGTAAGAATACTTTCCTCCTTATCAAGCTCTAATTTGAGCTTGGCTATTTGTGTGGCCTTCTCATTTGCAGCAACAGGGTCAAAGATGTCACCTTGAGGATCACTTGACGATATCTGGAAAGAAACTGCAAGGGTGGTGAATCAACAGGTGTTAGCAAAAAAAGTAACATTGGGAAACGTGAAGCGAGAAAACGATGTTGAGCAAGCGTGAACAGAGCAACTAGGCACGAAAAACAATGCGGGAGTGAAGAAACGAGGTCCAGAGCGAAAACGGAGCGGTTTGAAAGCATTTAAGGCAAAAACTGCCAAATGTGTAGGAGTGCTGAAAATCAGTGCTCCTACACTTAGAGAGATGTTTTCAGGTGTAAGGGTGCTGACCCTTACATGTCTTTCATGAAGGTTTTGCAAAAACTGTCAAAGCGCTGAAAATCAACGCCCTGACACTTGATTTCATACTTGGCGAAAAATATGAAGTGCACAGGAGATCAAAATCACCGCCTAGGCATTATTTTGACTAAGTATAGAGAAAAAGTGCACAAGCGCTAAAAATCAAAGCTTGTGCACCAAAAATTGACTTTTGACAAAAATGCACAAGTATAAAGAAAAAGTGCATAAGCGTTAAAAATTAGAGCTTGTGCACCAAAAATTAACTTTTGACAAAAATGCACAAGTATAGAGAAAAAGTGCACAAGCGCTAAAAATCAGAGCTTGTGCACCAACAACTGACTTTTGACAAAAATGCATAAGTATAGAGAAAAAGTGCTCAAGCGCTAAAAATTAGAACTTGTGCACCAAAAACTGACTTTTGACAAAAAAGCACAAGTATAGAGAAAAAGTGCACAAGTGCTAAAAATCAGAGCTTGTGCACCAAAAACTGACTTTTGACAAAAATGCACAAGTGCTGATTTTTAGCGCTTGTGCACTTAAGGACTTAGAAGAATTTGAAACCTCAATATGTAGGAGCGATGAAAATCAATGCTCCTATACCTTTGCCAATTTTCGCAAATCTCAAAAGCTGGAGGCTGACAAAGATGCTCGTTTCGAAGCTCTTTGAAAGACGGACGAAGAAGGACACTCAAATAGACTGTTTGAGATTTTGAGATTTCGGAACACACTTCGA
The DNA here is from genome assembly GCA_007115665.2 of Sequoiadendron giganteum. Taxonomy (NCBI): domain Eukaryota; kingdom Viridiplantae; phylum Streptophyta; class Pinopsida; order Cupressales; family Cupressaceae; genus Sequoiadendron; species Sequoiadendron giganteum. The sequence goes on along the minus strand of CM021105.1, from coordinate 666,371,257 downwards.
GGTGGGTTGAAAATTGCCTCATTTTGTGTGCTTGAACATCACGAACCTATGAAACAAACATGTTTCGTAGGGGGGTTATCCATGGATCGAGCGCTGCTAGATTCCATGATAACATGCTACATGGTGGCCAATCTATAGCCATGACACCTTGTAAGGATTTGAGTGTGTTAATCTTTTCAGGACTAACTTGTCCATTATTTCTACACAGATTAAGTTATTTCTGCTACCACTATCTACAATAACTTTGCAGCACTTTCCTCTAGACTGGAAAATAATATGAAAGAGATTCCTCCTCTACATGGGCTTCTTGTTCTCCTTTGGTGGTTTCACCAAGCCTCTCTTTAGCATAGAGGTCTCTCCAAGCTCCAATTCTTTCATAGATTAAAAACTCAAAGACTCACAAAATCTCGCAATACAAATCCTTGGCCCAAATATTGGCAACTAAACTCAGCTGCAAGTTTTTCCCAATTTCTTGATGAGTTTTCACCCATAAAATAGCCCGTAGTTGCATAATGACAATCATTCTTCACAATTTTTTCACAGCTCTCACTCCAACACATTAACAAAATTGTCAAAAAATCATAAGTTTCAAGGTCCATGTGGTCTTGAAGGCCTTAATTTGGGCTTGGTGACAATGATTTCACCCCTCAACCTTGCCCTATATCACAACATGGAACACACCAAGAGAGCTTCCCCCCTTAGCTCACTAGGGTCTTTGCCCCCAAACCATCAATGAGGGGTACCCCTAAACCTAGTTGGGGGTTACCACCCCTAGGTCCTTGCCCTGGTTTTAAAAGGAAAAAACAAAATATTGTGTTGGCCCCATGTCTTCCATTAATGAAACTTGTAGAAATTATAGTGTGGATTTGTAATTTATAATCATATGCTAAGTAGTCAGGTCCTCCTAATCTGATTCCCGTTCTCATACCCAATTGGTCCAGACTCAGGAGCAACGATGGTAGCTCCCCGGGAGTGGTTAGGGAGCATCCTAGCCACTCCTATGGCTACACCAACACAAAAAGGAACCAAAAACACATTAAAAAGTGATTTTTTAAACTCTAAACCATAAAAAATAAAAACCCTAAAAACAAAAATGTGCCCCTTATTGTTTGTTGTTTGACAAATAAAACTCCAGTTCACACAAACTCATTCTTGCTAAGCCATTTTGCATTTTGAAAGGTAGCTGATTTTTTCAAAGGAGAACAATCACAAAGTGCCAAGGGGGTGATTATAGCTTGCACAAAGGAGATCTATTCATCTAAGGTAAGTATTTTAACTAATTATTTCAATTTTTTAGCAAGTTTTTCAAGTTTAAACAAAAAATCAGTTTTTTGGGAAAAAAAAACAAGTTTCAAAATTTTTTATATTATTTTTTGGTGTTTGTTTTGAACTTCTATTAGTTTATACATATTGTAGACTCACATTTTTTTAATTTAAAATTTAATAATTTCTTATAACAGTAAATTGCAATCTATTTGGAATGGTCACTAGTTCAATTTCAATGGACACTAAGACAAATAAACAATTTAAATGTGATCAAGCATCTCCTCTATGGAAATATGTTACAATGCTCGATCAACTTCCAGGAGGTGGAGCTTTTATTTGAAATTGTAATGAGTGTAGAATCCAACTTAAGAGCTCATATAGTCGAGTGAAAGCTTGTTTATGTGCTATAACTAGTTGTGGAATTAGAATATGTGGAAGGCAAATAAGAAGGGATTTCCAAAAGAAAAAAATATGGTATTCATTAAAAAACAAA